>NMUG010005445.1:0-13127 GCA_002855965.1 Monotropa hypopitys | reverse complement strand
GCTCTCTAAAAATTTGATTAGGGTTATATATTAAGAGGCTATAGCCTCATTAGGGTTGATACAAACTAAGTGGTGGCTATAGAGAGAGACTATAGAGGATTAGTGAGAGAGGGTTTGAAAGATTGCAATGATCAAGCCTTAGATCAAAAAGTTTGGGGAAAACTTCTTCATAGAAGTTGTTCATAACATCTTGAAGGTGAATCTTACACTATTGGAATCTTAATTTCGTGCATGATTAGTCTCAGATTAGTGGTTTTTCACTAATCTTAATTAGTCACTGTTTTAATGATTTTTCTTTGAAAACTTATGTTTTTGAGTGATTAAAAGTGGTTGTTAAATCGTAATGTTGGAAATTGTATTGTATATGGATGTATACTACACTTTGTAGTTGTGATTTTCTCTGATTAAGGGCTTTTAGATCGATTTTTATTGAGTTTAATTAAGAAATTGTTTAAGCAGTTTTTATGTTTCTGCAGTCTGCTGTGCAGACCGGTATACCGGGCGGTATGCCGGCTGCATACCGGCTGCGTACCGGTTGGTCTTTTCTGCCCCAAAATTAAGTATTTTCGATCTATTTTCTTATAAGTCTTGTAGATCATAGTCTGTAGAACGTATTTCATGTTTAAAGATTCTGGAAATAACGTTGTTAAGATAGTGTAATCGTAGTTGGAAAATATGCCTAAATCTGTCGAATCTGTTCTGTTTTTGGGCAACCGGCATGCCGGCCGGTACACCGGATCCATACCGGTTGCATACCGGTCAAGGCAAAAAGGTGAGAAATCAAATGGTCGCTTGGTATTCAAGTGTTGGAATGCATATGGATCTGAAATTGTATAGTTTCTGTATTTTCTATGGTCGGTACTTTGCATAATTAGATGTTATATTCATACTCTGTGAAATATTACGATTATGTTACTAATTTGTAACTTTGTTTTCAAGAGAGAATTCGAGGTGGTCCAATCCATCCTCATCAAAGAAACCAGTTTAAGATTTATCTGTGAGTGTGCTAGTTACTCTAAGTTCTTTGGATTTTTAGTAGTTTCTAATAGTTGCTCTATTTGTTTTTCTAGTACTTAAGAACCTAGATTTTGCTAGGATTGTACGCGACACTTTTGTATGCTCTAGAGATATGTGGTTGGATATCTGAAATTCCAATTCTGACATTCTACTATAAATGGTTGCCTGGTGATTGTAAAATCACAAAACAAATATGGTTCTGTAAAATATTCAGTTCCTTTACGCCGTAATGGCTGGTGGAATGTTTCTTCGGTTCCTTTACGCCGTAATGGCAGGTGGAATGTTTCTTCGGTTCCTTTACGCCGTAATGTCTGGTGGAATGTTTCTGCGGTTCCTTTACGCCTTAATGGCTGGTGGAATGTTTTTCTGGACATATCAATGTCATTTTAAAGTGGATCCCTTGCCCGTCTGTTCTGCTCGCTAAGTCTGATATACTAACATAACAAGTGAAACATATACACACGTAAAAGTCTGTAGAAATGTACGCTAGGGTTCACAAGTTACCCTCTGTACTTAGATTACTTTTCTGCTGTTCTCTGATGCGTTTCTGTGATAGACCTTCTGTTTTTTCTATATTCAGCATGTTTAGTATAATTCGTTTGTTTTGTTTCAGTTTTCTAATATCTGCATCTGTTTCAGTTTATTTTTATTTGAAGCAGTACTTCTTGTAGCTAACACATTCCTGCACTTTGTATATGTATGGGCATTGGTCGAAGTGCAGATTCTGGTTAGCTGTTGGTCTGGTCCACTACTATTAGCTGGAGCTTAGCTAGAGGAGTTTTAGAGCTGCGCAGTCTTTCAGTTGCACTATCTAGTTTACTTTTGTTGCACTTTCAGTTTCAGTAGAGTTCTGTTGTTCTACCGTAGATGATTTTTTTGTGTCTGAGACTTGGTGAGCATATTTTGCTGAGTTTTACTATCTGTCAGTCTGTACCTTTGGTTTTCCAGCAGTTATTATTTATTTCAGTAATGCATTTTCATTTAGAATATCTGTCTCTCTCTGTATTCTCTCTGTTTCTGTCTTTTCTGTTTCTGTTTTCAGTCACGTTGCCAGCTCCACTGGATCATTAAATTGGTTCTCGTGGGATGGGGCGTGACATAACAACTGCCCCGCTCCCTAAGGACCTTTCTTGTCAGATCTAGAACCCTGACTGGATTAAACTAGAGCTATCTGATATGGTTGCTACTACTGCTGGAACTGCTGAAACTACTGGCCTTGGAGGGGTTGCTGGACAGATCCTGCCTCACTGTAATCAATACCCTTAGAAAGATAAGTCCTCGAAATATGACCGGATTGGACACACTCATAGCACTTGATAAGAGGAAAATCGGTGCGAAGATGTCCCTACTTATTACACCAGTGGCACACAATCTGAGCCTGAAAAGAAATACCCTGCTAACTCAGATTTACCTGCTACTTCTACCCTCTCGAGAATCATGACTGCTCACACTGCCTCTTCTTCCCAAAACTGTCGAAAGAATGACTAGAGCCTCAAGACTGACCTTTAGTTTCCCACACCTTTACTTCCTTAATTGGTTCCTCTTTAGATTCAATAAACTGAGCACACTCGACCGTATCATCAAACACCTGAATCCTATGTCCAACAATGAGACGTTGGATAGATTGGCAAAGACCTCTCTCAAACTGCTTTCACTTCTTCTCTTTGAAATTTACCCAATCTTGGGCAAATCTAGACAAGGACTGAAATTTCACCGCATATTGGGTCACCGACATAGACCCTTGCTCCAGCTTCTCAAACTACTCTCGAAGACTATCACGATAAGATTTTGGAAAATGCTGGCCCTCGAAGATGGCCTCAAAGTCCGCCCAAGACATAGTGCTAATCGGATCAACAATAGCTCGGGGGCTAGCACCACTAAGGACCCACAGTGTATCCCTCCTAGCTTCCTTTACAGTTGTCCACCATTCGTTTGCCTCTCCTGAGAGTTGGTATGAGGCAAGAAAAATGTGAACTTTGTTCTCAGAAATCTCAAGAATTTCGAAGATCTTTCAGATCTCCGTCATCCAGTGATTGGCCTCTATGTGATCACCCTCCCCATTGAATCTCGGGGGATCCATCCTTTTAAATTCTCAAAGAGCCTCAGATATGTAGTTGGCCACATGCTCCCTATGCGTAGTAACTTCTCTGTTGGCCTCCACGACTGCTTGAGCGATATCCCTAATCAGCTGCCCGGCATTGGCTAACCCTCCGGGGATAAGCCCTTCAGGTTGCACAATGTCAGGATGGTCTCTCAACTGACGATTTACTTCCTTGCTAACTGCATCGGAAATTTGGACTCCACGATGCCCACGCCTATGGTTACCAACTCGGCGATTAGACATAATTATACAAGATAGATCAACAATTTCATTAGCCAAGGAGACTTAGACAACATAAGTCTATTCACAATAGACATCCTATGAGTAGGGTAGAAACGACCACCAGGTACTAATATATGTACCAACAACAATGGACTTGGAAGAATAACTCAAGTACAACCAACTAAGGATCAACATCCTAGACTACCAATGATAGGAAAGGACTCCAAGGGTTAACCTTTATAAAAATTATTGGTTCAAAAAATTTCCTTTCGTCCTCAAGCAATGCATACAAATACACATGCACACATGTATGATCACATGACACACGATGCAAAAGCAAAGTGATGCACTCAGATGATACTATGTGTCTCCCCAATGTCCCTAAGTTTTCGAAACGTTTGCTCTGATACCAATTGTAATGGCCCTGGAATTTTAAATCATTTTTTGAGAGAATGATATTAGAACATTTTAGATAAACTGCTAAGATGGAGCCACAACCAAACCCAATATCATTCGCATGCATAATGACATTCATAGGCAGGCAATGATAAATAAAGTCTTATCTATTAACTTTAAACAGAAGTGTGGAAAATAAAGAAAGAGTATGATACATGAATGAAGTCTTCAAAGTCTCTAAGTAAGATAGGAAATCCGCTCCAAGCTACTCCAAAGGTTCTTTCCCTAAAAATAGAGGGTTGGGAATGCGCCTAGTAGAGAAACCTACACAAGTGATATATATATATATATATATATATAGATCCAGTGTGTGCGTGCCAAAGGATAGAAATAATATGTGATGCATGCTTGGAGGACTCGAAAGGTTTGAAAGTGTTATCAAGTAAGAGTTGTTCCAAAACAATTTCCAATAGACCAAGTGTTCATGCCAAGCATATCACCTTATCAAAAGAAGGATTTTCAAAAATCATTTTCCTTCTTTCCTTATCAATATAAGGTTCACCACTTTCAATGATTTATATAGAGTTTAGGCTAATTCTGTGCTAGTAGCTCATCAATTAACTAAACGTGTTATTCCTCGTATTACCCGACTCGATGGGAGGGTCCAAACAAACTTCTATTGCACAATGTCGTGAATGTATAATGTTCATGGATCAAAATCCTATATATGATAGCCAACTCGAAGGATCAAAATCCACATTATTCACCAATTGATTTCCAAAATCATATTTCCCCAATTTCTCAAATTAGACCCAACAGCCAAAATCAAGGTTTTCCAATGGCATAAAAATACCAATTCCACATTCCAAGTGCCAATTTCACAATCCCACATCAAATTCCCCCAAATCCCCAATTTCCCAAAATAAAGTCAATTTAGTGTTTTTAATAAATTTAGGGGTTTTCAAATCAATTTGCGGGGATGTCAAATTTACACTCTAAGGAGTCCATACAACCTCTACAACAACTCCTAGACACGATATCTAACTCAATCAAGACCCGAGACGCAACCTACTTGCATTTCAAAATGAAGTTATCCTTAGGAGCTGGTGGTGGAGATACCACTCTTGCTCTAAAGCCAAATGGGTGGATATCATTAACAATTTATACCCTAACAATTCACTATCCGATTGGCCTGCTTTACCTTGCTCGGCAAGTGCATCTCCGATGTGGAGTGACATTGATGTTTTATCCAGGAACTCTCCTACTGCTATGGCACTGGGATCTGGTTTTAGGTAGGAAGTGAATGATGGGAACAGATTCAACATGTGGTTTCATCCTTGGTCGAGTGGCATTCCTCTCCTCTCCAAATTTCCTAGGCACTCCAGATTGGTGGTGAACAAAGAGTTGTCTTTAGCAGATGTAGTGGATCTGGTCTCCTCCAACAATTATGCTCGGATGCTTAGGCGTGGTCTCCTACAAAGAGAGGAAGACTCTTGGGCGAGTTTGTTGGGATTGTTATCAGCAATTCAATTCAAGAATGGAGTGGAGGATAGGGTTATCTGGTTTTCGAACCTATTTAAACTCTTCTCCGCTAGGAAGATCTATAACTTCCTTTTAGAAAGGGAAGGGAGTAGTGGTGTGTCTGCTGCTTATCTTTGCAGGATCTAGAGGATCCAAGCCCCTCCAAAGGTTCAACTCTTCGTTTGGCTAGCCATCCAGGGAGCTATTCTAACAACAGATGTTCTATCTCGCAAAGAGATTGTTCTGTCTATTCCTATTCAGCATATCTGTATTCTTTGTGGCGTTGGAACAGAGTCTTCGTCTCATCTATTTGTGGAGTGAAGGGTTGCTTGGGATTTGTAGTCCATCATACTCAACGGCTAGAATCTGTGTTGGGTTTTGCCGAGGTCGGTTGCAAAATGCTTCTCAAGTTGGTTGGGCGTCAAGGTAGGGAAGGATAGAAAGAAGATCTGGAATCTTTACTTCATGGTGGTTGTCTGGTGCCTGTGACTGGCCAGGAACAAAATAATCTTAAAGCATGAGAGGTTGTCGGTGTCCCAAATATTCAATCATATTGAAGAGTTGGTGGCTTGCTGGAGTTCTAACATTGGGAGCTATTCTAATCCATAGCTGGAGCGATATAAAGCCAAATAGATGTGTTCGTGTTTGCTATCAGATGGGTTTTGTAGGAAGGCGATCCACAAGGAGAAGGCTGATCAGGTATATAGGCTTTGATCGAGAGCTCTCAAGGAGGTTGCCGGAGTTATTCATGAGAGAGGTGCAAGTTCTCTCGCGGAAGACTCAATTTGGGCAGAGTTATGGCGTTTGGTGGTGTATTGCATTATTGCAGGGCCAATTGGCGGTAGACGTATTCATTGCAAGGCCAATTGATGGTATACAGATGGAAGGTCAGGGTGATGGATCTATCTGTTAGGGTTGGGGTTGGGTTGGGGGTGGCAATGCATTTGGGTTATGTTGGCAATGCGCATGTGGCTGGACATTATGTTTGTTTTGTGTTGTATTTATTCGGCTAGCAAGTGTTTGACCGTGTTTGTATAGTTGTGATTAATAAAATTTTTGCTTTTCAAAAAAAATTAAGGATTTGCTGAAATCAAAAAGGAAGGGAGAGAGACACATATACATGTATCAAATGGTTAGGATACTCTACCTCTTGAAACAAAATGTCTACACCCTAGGTGAGGGGTTGCCAATGGTTGCCCGAACTATACACATCACCGGGAAGCTCTCTTCAAGCTCTTCAACTTTAAACCTTGGGATTTTTGCAAAATCCCAACCAAATCACCTTGAGCTTAGAGAGAAGGGAGAAAGAATTGACAGGGAAAATGAAAGGGAGGTAGAGAGAGTAAGATAGATGTTTTGAGGTTGAATTGGGGCTTCCTACATATATAGGAAGTGTTAAAGTTGATGGGAAATGACCAAAACATCCCCCCCATTAAAATCATGAAAATTTGTTGTCTGGGTGCTCGCAACCGGTTGCAGAGCAAGTGGCAACCGGTTGTGGTTGTTTCTGACTGCAACCCTTGTGGTTGGGCATACGGGAACTGGTTTCGCAAAGGTGTTCTGGATACCCCAGGCTTGCGCGGGTACTAGTTGGGCAGCACCGGGGAACTGGTTGCAGGTTCCTCGTGTAACGGTTGAGGATTTAATGATAAAATTATTGGAGCTTCAATGTTGTTTAATTGATTTTGGTTGATTTAGATCCCAAAATATTCCAAATTGAGTTTGTTTCATAAATCTTTGGAAGATTAACCTTCATTGATGTTCTTTGGTTGAGTGCGGGTTGGTTCGGGTGAGTGTTGGGAGGCCCGAGGCCCCACATAAAGGTTCCCCATTTCTGCTCTTCATTTCGATATATACAGTATGTGTATATCGAAATGATGTCTATTTCGATATGACCTCCCTTTCTCCTCTTCAGCATTTCGATATATCCCTGTGTTATATTTCGAAATGACCTTCATTTCGATATGTTGTGGCCTTGTGCATTATTTCGATATGCATTTTGTGCACATATCGAAATGTCCCAGTGTTAATTTTGGTCAGTGCACTTTTATTTCGATATGCTCTCTGCATATATTTCGATATGCCCCTTTGTTAAATTCCTCCCGTGAACTTTTCATTTCGATATGACCTGGCATTATATCGAAATGATGTGTCTATCATTTCGATATGTTGTTTTCATACATATCGAAATGATGCTTCATTAAAATCCATGAGAGAGCTTTTCATTTCGATATGTACCTCTGTACATATCGAAATGCATCCTTCATTTGGACTGCCCTGGTGACCCTATATTTTGATATGTAGCTTGACTACATATCGAAATGAGTGTTCGGGAGACAGATTTTGGGAACTTCATTAAGGACATTTTGGTCCTTTTGGCTGTGTTTTTAAGCACACATATATAGAGAGAGGAAACCTAATCCTAACCATTTCAGACTCTCCCTCTCTCTCACTGCAGCCGTATCTCTCTCTCTACTTCTCATTTCTCTCTTCCTTCTCTCTAAATTTTGAAGAAGATTGGAGGATCTTTGGGAGTTTTGACCTTCACAAAGGTTGAAGAGGAGGACAAGGGCTACGCAGTGGTGTGCTTGGTTCGGGCACTTGTGAAGAACCCCTCATCTAGGGTTTTTGTAAGTTTGTATTGTGTTCGCAAATCGAGGTAGAGTTCTCCTATTCCCTTTGTTTCCTTCATTGGGTTGCTCTCTTCTCCCTCTAGGTACTAATTAGGATGAGGAATTTTCGTGTTCTATGTTGCGGGTTAAATTACTTCCAAATTGGTTGAGTATCTGAGTTGTTATGGGTCTTAATTGACTCCCCACGTTATCAATTTCAAGATCCCCTTATGATTTTGGAAAATCCCCAAATTTTATAAACCCTAGTTTTGGGTCTTGAGAGAAAATGTTGCAATTCAAGGGTTGATCGTTGAAATTGATGATAATGAAATGGTCTTGTAACCTTACAAATGTTTTAATTAAAGGAGTTGAATGTCAATTTTGGAAAATTCATGTTTGGTCATTTGGGTTGATTAGGAGGTGAAATGCCCTAATCCCGGAAATTGAACAATGTTTTAAATTGACCATTGACATGATAAGGAATTGCGTTGGCTATACTTTCATACGGGAATTTCGTTCCCTGGGTGGATTACACTCACTACATTGCACAATGGGGGCCCACTAGAGCCCTTCCTAAGGTAGGATAATTCTGAGGAATACTCGGTTAGTAGCTGGCAGGCGACTAGCGCGGAACAAGCCTAAACTCAATGAAAATCTAAGTATTGTGGTTATGCCTCCCTTAATTTCGTTAGGGTTGAGATGAAATGTTTTTGAAGGAAATGTTTCTCCTTGATTTCGTCAAGTGACCTTTGAAAGAAATCCATTGATTTTTGAAGCAAATTGGAAATGAAATTTTGAATGGAACTTGGAACACGGTTTGAACTACGAAACGGTCCTCATCGCATGCATTCATATTTATTTCTCGCACTCGCACTTTTGTCCCAATTGGGATACATTGGGTATAGGTTTTCTCTACTAGGCTTTTGCCTAACCCTCTATTTTTAGGTACCGGTCCTGCTGCATGAGTTGGAGCTTGGAGTTGGGTGCTGACTTTCTTTGGGCAGTTTATTTCATTTCTTGCAATTACTTTTAATTAGAACTTCATGTTCCTGGGACTATATAATTTGTTTTGGTTGGACTGTAAAATAAACATATTTGTGATGAGGTGTGTGTGCGTGTGGCATTCCCTCTTTCCCTTCTTTATTTTCCGCATATTTGAATGGGTGGATGGTTAAAATGTTAATGGTCCTTGTTGTCCTATTTTATTATATATATAAAAAATGGTTTGAAATTCCGGGACGTGACAACTTGGTATCAGAGCTTTCGTTCGAAAACTTAGGCCTTTGAGGAGACATTAGGTCTCAATGGGTGCATTGTTTTGAAAGCCTGTATTTACGTGATGTGTTTGGAGTGTGTTTGCATTACATGAGGACCATGATTTTTTATAAAAGAACAATATAAACTGAGATCTTTACTTCTAATTTAGTGGTGTGTCCTAGGGTGGTGTCGAGCTCCTAGTGGATCATGTCTTAGTGTTGTTAATCCTGTGAGTCCAACTCCAGTAAATGTTTTCCATCCTGTCTTTGCCTCACTCCTGAGAAGTAGTCTTTTATGGTCGCGGTGATTATTAATCCATTCTGCTTTGCTATAGGATATGATTCTTGATTCTGGCTAATCCTTGTTATCCTTCTCTTCTGTAGTCACTATGCCTCTACGAAGAGCTCCTGGTCGAGGAAGGGAACGTCAAGGACTCCCTATCCCGGATGCTAGTAGCCAGGAAGTCACCGGCTAGCATGGTGACTTTGCTGACAAGGTTCCTCCTGTTGTGCCTACTCCCGAGGGACTAGTAATCCCGAATCAATTCATGCGAGACTTTGCTGCAGCCATGGCCGAGGCGAGCCGTGGGATGGCACCTCCTAGAGAGGCACATGGTGATCGTGCCATTGAATCCCTTCGAGAATTCCGCCGTATGGATCCTCCTAAGTTTAGTGGGGAAGGAGATCCATTGGCAGCAAATCATTGGCTATCTGAGGTCCGCAAAATCCTGGACATGCTGAGAATTCAGGAGAGCCATCTGAGGATTTCCTTTACTTCTTACCAGTTCGTTGGTGAAGCCAATGAGTGGTAGTCCGCTATTGTCGAGGCTCGTCATGATGCACTGAGAGCTACTAGGGGCTACAACCCTCTGGTTGCCCAAGATCCGATTGGTGCTATGACGTGTCCTGAGTTTGAGACTATCTTTGAAGGTCAGTACTTTCCGGAGTCCTATTGTGATCATCTCCGAGAGCAGTTTGAGAAGTTGGAGCAAGGCTCCATGTCTGTTACCCAATACTCTACCAAATTTCAGTCGTTATCCAGGTTTGCCTCTGACTTAGTCAGTTCTGAAGAAAGGAAGTGTGAGAGGTTTGAAAGAGGTCTGCATTCCTCAATCCAGCGACTCGTGATAAGTCAAAGGATTAGGAACTTTGCGGACATGGTCGAATGTGCCAGATGAATCGAGCCGACGAAAGAGGCTCCTAAAGAGGTTCATGTTTGGGAACCTAGGAAGCAGTTGTCTGGATCTAGTTCGTCTTTCGGCAGTTTTGAGAGGAAGAGGCATCGTGAGCGTTCCCGGTTCTCAAAGGAACAAGGCTCACAAGCTAGTGTCGTAAGTCCTGGACTCTCTACCAGGCAGGAAGTTGTTTGTCATCGTTGTAATCAGCCAGGATATTACCACTCAGCGTGCCCCTTGTTGGTCTGTTTCGAGTGTGGCCAACCCGGTCATATTTCCACCACATGTCCTGCGAAGGCTGGTGTTCGCAGTGAGGCGGGTTCAGTTCAGCAGACTCGCCCGGGTCAACATATGTAGATTGGTCTTGCTTCATCGGGCCAGGGTTCAGGAGCAGATCGTACCAGTACCTCAGTTCCTGGTCAGTCATCCGGACACCGGGGTGGTCAAGGTTGCGGTCAGTTTTCTCGGGACAGAGCCTATGCTATTCCAGTGGTTACTCCTCCTATAGTTCAGCAGCCTCAGTCTGATGCTTCTGTGGTGCGGGGTACGTTCCTTATTTATGGTTCTTTTGCTAGTGTCTTGATTGATTCCGGAGCATCGCATTCGTTTCTCGCAGTATCTTTTGCATCTATGTTGGGTTTGAAATTGGATGTTTTGAAACCCCCTATGATGGTAGAAACTCCCGTTGGCGGTAGAGTTCCATTAGACCGCATTGTTCGTGGCTTCCATCTCACTATTGAGGATCGGCTATTTGTTTGTGATTTCATAGTTTTGGCTATGTCTGGGTTCGATCTTATTCTGGGCATGGATTGGTTGTCCACCTATCATGCTCACATCGACTGCCATCGTCAGCGTGTTAGAATTCTTTCTCCTGAAGGGGACTTCTTCTACTTCTATGGTGATCGTAGTGAACCCTTAGAAAATTGTCACCGTGATTCTAAGAAGCAAGGGTCACTTCAATGCTTGTTGACCAGTTTGTGTTTGGACTATGTGGATTCCCGTCCAGTGGAATTACCCATTGTTGTTTCTGAGTTCCCAGATGTCTTTCCGGAAGAGTTACCTAGATTGCCACCCGAGAGGGATGTGCAATTCTCTATCGATCTTGTGCCAGGTACTTACCCGATCTCTGTTCCTCCTTATCGCTTCATTTCTGCCGAGTTGAAGGAGTTGAAGATTCAGCTGCAAGAGTTGTTAGATTTGGGCTTTATCCGTCCTAGTTCATCGCCTTAGGGAGCTCCTGCTCTATTTGCCAAGAAGAAAGATGGTTCTCTCCGTCTTTGTATTGATTATCGAAGGTTGAACTGTGTAACCGTGAAGAATAAGTATCCTATGCCAAGGATAGATGACCCATTCGATCAGCTTCGAGGTTCGGTCTGTTTTTCTAAGATCGACTTGAGATCGGAGTATCATCAACTGTTGGTCCATGTCGAGGATGTCGCCAAGACAGCCTTTCGGACAAGGTATGGTCATTATGAATTCGTGGTCATGCCATTCGGTATGAACAATGCTCCTGCGACCTTCATGGATTTCATGAATCGTATCTTTCATCCTTATCTGGATAGTTTTGTGGTGGTGTTCGTTGATGACGTGCTCGTGTATTCTGCTTCAAAGAAAGAGCACCAAATACGTCTTCGTATTGTCCTTGATTTACTCCGTGAATATCAGTTGTTCGCCAAGCTCAGCAAGTGCGAGTTTTGGCTCCCTGAAGTGAAGTTCCTTGGCCATGTAGTTTCTAGTGATGGTGTGTCGGTTGACCCTGGTAAGATTGAGGCCGTGATGTCTTGGCCGCGTCCTGCCAATGTCTTTAAGATTCGGAGTTTCTTGGGTCTTTCCGGGTATTATCGATGGTTCGTTTTGGATTTCTCCCGTCTAGCTTCTCCACTCACTCGGTTGACCCGAAAGGGTGTCCGTTTTGAATGGAATGATTCTTGTGAAGTTTCTTTCGAAGAATTGAAGAGAAGATTGACTTCTGCCCCTGTCCTTATTGTTCCCGAGTGTGGCGCTGGGTACTCCGTTTATTGTGATGCATCGTACGACGGTCTTGGGTGTGTGCTTATGCAATTGGGTCGGGTGGTTGCTTATGGTTCTAGGCAGTTGAAGGACCACGAGCGTAACTATCCAACTCATGATCTTGAATTGGCCACTATCATTTTTGCTCTCAAGAGTTGGAGACATTATTTGTATGGCGAACGATTTGAGGTTTTCTCAGACCATAAGAGCCTCAAATATCTCTTCACTCAAAAGGAGCTTAACTTGCGTCAGTGACGATAGATGGAGCATTTGGAAGATTATGATTTTGACTTGCAGTACCATTCGGGTAAAGCCAATGTTGTTGCGGATGCCCTGAGTAGGAAATCTTCTCATTTGGCTTGCTTAGCCATCCTTGATTGGAAGTTGGTTGGTGATCTCCAACCCTATCTTGCTTACTCCGAGGAAGTTAGTCCTCATACTACTCTGTGCCATATGACCATTCACTCCATTTTATCTCAGAACGTCATAGAAGCACAAGCTAGTGATGAGGAGGCTGCTGTTTATCGTTCCAAGTTCTTGGCTGGTGAGGCTAGTCCTGGATGGATGGCCTATGCCGACTTGAGTATTCGCTTTCATGGTCGGTTATTTGTCCATGCTTCTTGCCGTGAGGCTATTCTTCATGAATTTCATCGTTCTCCTTTTGCCGTTCATCCTGGTGGCACAAAGATGTACCATGACCTTCGTCGTTAGTTTTGGTGGCCAGGAATGAAACGAGATGTTGCTGGGTTTGTGGCTAGGCGCCTTACTTGTCAACAAGTTAAGGCCGAGCATCAGAGACCTGTGAGTTTGCTGCTGT
>NMUG010005444.1:0-13130 GCA_002855965.1 Monotropa hypopitys | reverse complement strand
TGATTTGCCAGAGATTGCTTACCGTACAGATCCGTTACAAGAGTTACGCCGATAGACGCCGCACTCCTTTGTCATTCGAGGTTGGTGACCATGTTTTTTAAAGTTTCACCTCGTCGTGGCATTTTGCATTTTGGAAAGAAGGGAAAGTTGACGCCGCGTTTTATTGGTCCTTTTAATATCATTGAGAAAATTGGGGAGGTCGCATACCGATTAGCATTGCCGTCGAATATTTCTAATGTTCATGATGTCTTTCACATTTTAATGTTACGAAAGTATGAACCGGATCCGTCTCACGTTATTGATTGGTCGAATGTGGAGTTAGAGGCCGATGTGTCGTATGAGGAGAAGCATGTTTGTGTCCTTGATTCGAGAGAGCAAGTCCTTCGAGGCAAAACAATCCCTTTGTTGAAGATTTTGTGGAGCAGTCATGGAGTGGAAGAAGCAACATGGGAACACGAAGATGAAATGCGTAGTAAATACCCGAAATTGTTTTGATTTTTATTTGGTTTGAGTTGGATTCGTATTGATGTTTGTACTCTTATCTTAGAGAATTTCGGAGACAAAATTCCTTTAAGGAGGTTGAGGTGTCACGACTCGTGTTTTACAATTAAATTTCTAGTACTAAATCATTTGTTGAAGTTATGAAATCGCATATGACCTTTGGAAGGGGTGTGGGAGAGCCTAGGGACATTGATTTGGTGCGAGGAACGTTGGAAAAGTGTCGGGGTTTGAGCTTGGACGAACCGGAGTCATTAGGACTCATTTCTGGGATTTTCTAGTCCGGTCGTCCGAACCATGGCCTAAGCTCGTCCGGATGAGCTAGGCAGAAAGAGTGCAGAAAGTTTCAGGCTTGGTCGTCCAGACGATGGGGTTTCCCGTCCGGACGAAGGTCTTCGTCCGGACGAAGGTAGGGCTTTGTCCGGACGAAGGTGTCCGAAAATGTGCAGAATTGGTTTTTAATGGAGGATATTTTGGTCTTATTGCCAAGGGTCGTATGTATAGCCCTAAAATCGTTTTTGGTTCAGTCCATCTCCCTCATTTCAAACCCTAAACACATCTCTCTCTCTCTCTCTTCCTCCATTGAAGTGCTATCACTTCTCTCTTCAAAGCAAGGGTCTTCCATGCACCCACTCGAGTTTCACCAAGGAGAAACATTGTTCCCCTCGTCAAGTGCTCTCCGGAAAGCCACACATCGAAGCCATTTACCGAAGTTCGAGTTCTAGGGTTTTTACAAAAGCTCCATTGAGGTAGGACTTATCCATCTCTAGTATTGTTAGAGGTTGCGCCTTCTTCTTCTCCCTCAACCATGTATCGATTTTTATGAAATTTTGTACTTGCTTGTTTTGGTGAAATTGGTAAGGAATAGGCCATGATACAATTAAATTAATGATGGATTAGTGGTCTCTAGATGCATATCTATGTATACCTAGGTTTAATTTTATGTTGGAACAACTCATGTGAAAAGCCCCAAATTTATGCATAAACCCTAATTTACAAATTTGGGCTTTTGGTCAATTAATGATCAATTGGTTAAATTGAGCTTGGGTATATGTAATTGGTCCTATTTAAGGCCTAACAGATGCATTCCCACCATTGGTCATGTGTGGTGAATTTTGGGTCGCACACTGGTCATGTTGCGAGCCGTCAAGTCTTGAACATTGGTAAATCAGAATAATGACTAACATAATGAACTAATGAACTAAATGAGGAGTGCCTTGGTTAGGGATTCCTGGATTGATGACAATGATATGGGGTTATATACTTTGATACGGGGTGCCTTGGTCAGGGATCCTGGGATGGTCACGCCATCCACGATATTGTGCATAATGGGGGCATCGTGAGCCCTCCCAACGTTCTTTGGGGAAGCCGGATGGATGGGTTAGTGGGTCGGCGGGCCGCTAGTCCAACCTTGCCCTATCAACGTCTCAACGCAATAATATTATGGAAACAACACTTGATCACTAATAGGATGCCTTGGTTAGGGATCCAGAAATATATTTATAATGGAATGCCTTGGTTAGGGATCCAAAGATTATCACAAATGGGATGCCTTGGTTAGGGATTCCTTGAATAATACCTCTTGTGGAACAAATGAAAGAAAACGCAACTCACACTCGTTGTACCCAAATGTTAAGTGAAATAACATATGCATACTAATGTGGACACTTGGTCTAGTTGTCCCTTGGATAGTATTTGATTATGTTGACTAGTTGAAGTCACATTGTAGAGAACAGATCATTGTCATTGTATGTGTCTTGCACTCCATTACATATCATCTCTCTTTACATTCACACACTCGTCCACGCCACCCTTGGACATGCTAGTTGATAGATATTTTCTACTTTGGCGTGATATGCCCTTCTTTTTCTCTCTACAGGTGTAGGCTCCTCCTTTGGTGATTTTGGAGCATTGTAAGATTTTGGAAAAAATTTGGAAGAAGCCCCATGTATTTTCTTTATTTCATTTAGGCCACTCTGGGCTTGTAATAGAGTAGGATGTTTTGTACAACTTGATACTTCTCTCCCTCTATTACTCTATGGTTTAATGTTGCACTTTTATTTTCATCTCATGCCTAGATTTTTATCATTGTGAATGGGTTATCTCATAGAAATTAGTTATCTTCTATTTATAAAATTTTAAAAATGGTTTAAAAATCTGGGGGATGACAGGAACCCACTTAGATCCACCTAAAGCACCAAAAAATCCAAGAACACCCATCCTTGTATTCAGGGCACTCGTGGAGGCGCTCCTAGCCTAACAAGAAATTACAAAAACTCTACTGGAGGTTCTAGGAGACCAGTGAGGGCCCAGGGATGACTGTTCATAGGATGGGATCTACCATAGTAGGGAGGGAGATTACTCCCAGGAAGGAGACAGTCGGTCTCATTCACATTACTCTCAATCCCTATCCAGGTCCAGATCGATCAGAGATAAGGACTTGGCCAAGATTATCAAAGCACATAACCAGGTGACCAGACGCTTGAAAAAAGAAGTGGAAATGTTGTCCAAACACCCACAATAAAAGCAATCAGAGGGGCCCATAGGCAACAAGAAGCAACCACCAAGGGCCCCTGAGGACAATCAAGATCGCACCGCCCATCCTCGACCTTCCGGGAGCCAGAGAATGGCACCGGTAGATCAAGGGATGGCCCAACAAGAAAGCAAGGGCAAAAGGGATCCACTCCGCCACCAAGAGTGGAGAAAGGTTGTCAGGGATCCCCCATAGCCCGGTGAATATCATTGCCAAACCTACAACCGGACCCGCAATTCCCTCCTGGAACATTTTATAGATTCAATGATGGATCTTAGGAATCAGTTCCACTGCAAGGTTCCTACACCAAAGGATTGCCAAGAAAGACTTGTCTGCCCAGACAATGACAACTCTGTATCGGCCAGTATCAATTACATGAGGAGGTGGATCAACGAGCATCTCAAAGGTCGGAGAACAGTCTAAGAGATATGTGAGACCCAGAAATTTTAAACCAGGTATATTATTTTAAAATAAATAGAGAGATTAAAAAATTTAGTTTTAAATTGTGACGATGAGATTTTCCGAGATTGAGCTTAATTGGCAAAAAATAATAACTTAAGGTTTGAGAATAAGAAAATATGTGAAACTAAGCCAAAATTGGGAATTTAAATACGAGGGGCGAATTAATAAAATTATAAAATTTAGAGGGTAAAATTGTAATTTTTATAAACAAGATTCAGAAAAGAAAAGAGAACATCTTGCACTATTGCTTGTTATACATGCAACAATAATGGATTAGATCAAAGAAAAGAAGAGAAAAAACATGGACCAACCTAGAAATGGTTCGATACACAACAGAGAGAGTGTGGTAATTGAACTATGTTAGGCCTTCGGGCTGGGTAAATGAAGCAGGCCCATGGGGGCTAGGCCCATGATGGGCAGACGGTCCAACCCAGGTGATAGACTCATGGACCGTATCTCAACGGCAGTAGCACCACGGTTAGGCAGACCGTAGGCCCATCATGGTAGCAAGATAAGCAACTAACTCTATTGGTACGGGAAATAAGGGTCTCCGGATCACGGTCCCGTATGGGCAGGATTACACATCAGCATTCATGGTGCTGGACCAACGGGATCACGATGCATAAGGTACATATTGGATAATTGGAATTGTTGATTCGGTAGCAATTGGTTACCGGAACTTGGGGATCGTACCAGACTAGAATGTCAGCGTGCATAGCAAGGATCATTGAAGATTATAGATATCTCAGTAATAGACCGGAGATCGCGAGAGCATTATAATCTCGGGAATTGTGCCAGAGATCATGGAGCAGGATACCAAATCGGAACGGGAGCTTGATTATAAATAAGAAGGACTTGTCTAATGGAAGAGATACATACTATTTGATTCTCATACTAGATATAGTACATTTCAGGTACTTTTATTGATGCTCCCTTCTCCGACTGACTTAGGCATCAGAGTGTCATTTCGGAGGATGGCGACGGGTACCACTAACGGTGTTCTTTGGTTGCAGCTCCCTTCCTACTTGGAGCGTACAGATCAGGATCAACTCTTGGAGCTCCATTGAAGGTCGTGGTCCCCAGAATCCACAATTAGCGACTCTACTAGGGACGAAGAGCAACCCATTGATTCCGATCGAATCATCATTTACTTTGTTACAATGTCTCTGCCTGAGCTTCTAGAGGGGACAGATCCGCAACCACAAAATCCAGAGCATGTAGTCATCCTTCAGACCGTGAATGGTGGAGTTTCGCCTTCCGATGGGGTTGGAGGAAGCAAGGTTGTGGGAATAGGTGAGCCAGAAAGACCCTTGAAGGGTTAAGATTCTAGAGCGTACATCCAGATGTTAGAAAGTCGGATTGACAAGAAGGATGCCACAATCCTCACCATACAGGAAGACGTCCTACAGCTAAAGGCATAATTGCAAGCCCGGGGAGCCTGAGATGCGGGCCGGTTAAGGGGAAGGAGGTCTAGCCATAGGAAGTCTTTTCCTGACAAGAGGAAGCACCATCGCCAACATGATCCGATATGGGAAAGGTTGGGGGATCGGACCCAGCCCCGTGATCCGGAAAGGTAAAGGCATAGGAAGGGGAAGTAGTCGGCTTCCCCGAGCCATAGATGTGACGACCCAATCCAAAATGGCCATGACCGGCCAACGAGCGAGCTCACAAAGGCCCAGATTAACGAGTTAAGGAATTTCATCATAAAGTAATAAATGCATAAGCGCTGAACAAATACACAAAAGTGCATAAATAAGACATTTCATTACCCATGATTTTAATACATGATTACAAGCTTGACCAGTTTTTACAAAAGGGAATATATCAGAGTTTAAATTAACTTCTAGACCTCCAAGCTAGATCTACTCCTTCTGTTCTGAAAAGATTTTATTAAAAAATATAAACATTATGGTAGAGTGAATCAAGACATGCCAGAGTTACTAGTTTCATAGATAACTATAACACTCATCTTAAGAAAATTCATTTGCGATTTAATTTTATACAAGGTCATTTACATTTTTAGCTTAAATCATGTGGAATATCGTGATAAATAATCTACTTGGTGTTGATAAATTGTCAGGTAAAAAATCCTTAGGAAATAGGGTTAATGGTTCGTTAAAAAGGGATTTAGAATGAGATAGGAGAGTTGGGTTAAAATGGTTGCATTTGGGCATAAAATATTCTCATATATCGGAATGTAAGATATGGGATAAAACACCCATATCGAAATGTGAACAACTTGTTCACTAAGCTTTGGCCTTATGTTAAGAACATACCGAAATGTGTTAAGGTTAGGGGGTTGACACATATCGAAATAGAAGCTCACTGTTCACCTGTGCATGGCCAAAGATAAAATCCATATCGAAATGTGTAATGTTACATATCGATATGTGTGATCATGTGGTGATCACATATCGATATGTGTGGGGGAAATCAATCAATATGCAAAAACAATCTCTCTAGACTTTGACTGGGAGAGTCAACACATATCGATATGTGCAAGTGCACATATCGAAATGTGATCAAACTGTTGGTAATCGGTATAAGATATTTCATATCGAAATGTAAGGGGAGTGATCTGTATATCAAAATGGAGCAAAGAGGAACTTTATACATATCGAAAGGTGACTTATTACATGTGTTGAGAAGAGAATGAGCAGTTGTTTTGTTTACATCCATAAACACAGTCAAACATTGTACGGAAAAAGGGAGAATCGAGAGTGGGAGAAGAGGTGAATTCATGGGATTCACTTGGGGAAAACATTAAGGAATTCAACCAAGGATTTGGAAAATCAATTAACCGGGTAAGAGAAACTTAGATTTCATTTGGGTGTGTGTGTGTGTTCTTGTTTAATTAAGGGATTTGTTGGGTTTGATTTTGGAATTGCATCGGTTTTGGTGAAAATTCGAGAGTTGATTTAAAAACACTCGAAAAGGGTTGTGTGGGTGGATTTATTTGATTTTGGTAAAATAGATGAAATTGTTAGATTTGGAGATTGATTAGGAGTGTTGTTATGTGTCGTGGTGATTATAGAATGATCGTTCACGCCTAAAACCATGATTGTGGGTTCTTTATTTATAAAATTGATGATTTGGAGAAGATGAACAATGGTTGCATTTCTAAGTTTTCAATTGAACATGTAGTATACCTGTAACGGCCTCAAAACTTGAAACCATTTTTTGAGATGCTAATTAAATGAAATTAAATTGCAGAAGTAAAACATCTATCACCATAATATCCCATATTACATGAATTGTAAGAAAAACTACTAAATGGTACAATTTCAAATGATGTCACAAATGAAATGCTACAAGCGATTAGAGGACTTCATAATCGTAGTCCATTTCGCTTTTACAACTGTGAGGAATAAACAGAAACACAACCGAAGACTTTATAAAATAGTCCTTTATAGTGATACAACAAATGAATAAACGACATAAAATGAGATGAGAAATAGATGGACAACCTATCAACTACCAAGAGTCCTAACTCCGAGTCCGACAAGAACTCAAGTGAGCTACTCCAATCCAAGCGAGCCGAATCCCTATAAAATAGAGGGTCAGGCAAACCATAGACTGGTAGAGAAAAACTATATCCAAGTATTTCTAACATTGGGGTGCATGTGTGTTACAAGGCAATGAATATAAATATGTATGCATATGGATCTCATTACATTTTTCAAGTTAAAATGTTCTCATTTTATTCTTTGTCTCAAGTTCAACACTTGACGTTTCCAAAGACTAAACGATACCAACTAAGTGTTAAGACTAACAATTTGTCAAACCAAGGGAATAAACGATCATTTTCTCAAAATGCTTGTTTTCTCAAACACAAGAGAGTTGGTTTTCAATCTACCAAGTCCTAAGAGTTCCAAACAACTCATTTTCATTACTTTTAAAACATTAGTTTCTAGTATGCCAATTTTCATCAATTTCCAAGGGGATTGGTTTCTAACCTACCAATTCCTTAAACCATCAAATCAATTGAATTATTAGGTTTCGGCCAATTCCGAGATAGTTGGGGATTAACCAACTAACCTTATACTTCCTAGTATTTCCCAACTCGTTGGGTGGGGCCAGACAACCACCCATTTCCCAATGTCGTAAATGTTGAATGTTTAGGGATCAAAATCCTGGGGATCAAAATCCCATAAAATAACCAACCACAATATACTCACATGTTTTAGGGTTATTAATCCAATGATTATCCTTCGTTTCAAATTCTGATACGAATAGGGCAATTCCTCATAATCGCACAATAAGTGTCACACTCCGTAAATTTTATTGCATTTTAATAAAAAAATTTAGTATTATATCGATTACGATTATACCTTAGTCGTTCGTTAATTCGCTAGATCGTTTAGTATTGATTCGCTTAATTCGATTGTGGGAGTTGCTTAGAACGTTTATGGATTGTATGGTATGATCGAGGGACATCGTTTTGGCTTGTCGAAGGTTGAGGAAATGTTCGTGGTTGCGTAGACGAGGCTCGGGAGAGATTCAGCAACATTCTTCACCATCAGCAGCTTGCTCGTCCGGATGAGGAAGGGAGTCCTTCCGGACGGCGCTGCAGAAGCTTCGGGGTTGGGCGAGATTTGGCTGGTCCGGACCATCTATGGGTCTCGTCCGGACGGAGATGGGTGCTCGTCCGGACGACGGTATTCCCGTCCGGACGGGGAGCGCTGACTGGACGATTTAAGTTGCGGGTTTTGGTCATTTTGGTCCTAGGGTTTTATTATATCCAAAATTTTCGACAGCCACTCTCTCTTCCATCTCCTAAACTCTCTCAAACCTCTATCTTCTCTCTAATTTCTCAAAGATTCAAGACCTCTCCTTGGATTTTGGTCTTCTCTAATATTGAAGAGCATCGCAAGCTCTATCCGGTGTGGGGCTCAAAGTGTTGCATTGTGTGGATTCTCTCCGGTGGTTTGTAAGTGTTCTCTCCATAAGGTAGGGATTTATAACCTTGTGTACTCATATGTCTTTGAGTTACACCCAAAATCTTTGATTTTGTGTAGGTTGTAAAAATGTGTATTGATGGGTCTAGTAGGATATCAATTGAATGTTCTTACCTTGTCTAGGGTTGTCTAGAAATATGTATCTAGGTCCCTCTATGTATTAATTTAACAACTTGATGGATTAAATCGAAAAGCCCCAAATGTTGGAAAACCCTTATTTTGACTTGTCATGTAATATTGGGGAAAATATGAATGGAATCTAGATATGGCTAATTGAATGTAAATCATTCATGTTGACACGTTGGACCTATATAGAAAAATCACATCTAGGCCTTTGGCCCTTGCTCTATACGAGGAACCTAATGTGGAATTTAACAATTGAGTTGGCTATTGATTCGGGTGGTATACCTTGGGTGGCTAATGTGAGCACCCACGACATTGCGCAATGGAGGGTTGACTGGCCCTTCTCAGCGAGCCGAGGAATCACTAGGAAATTTACGTGTAAAGGTTGACGAGCCCCTAACACGGAACTAGCCTTGTAACTCTTGGGAATTGGTGATTGTCCTCACTTGATAAAAAATGAAATTATGATATCGAATCAATTGTAGGTAGCTGGGAAACTTTGGAATAGTATTGCCTTTCACTTGGTAGTTCGCACTTTGGTATTTTACTTAACTCGCATGCATGTATCCTTACTACATTTGTGTATCACAATCATATGAATCTCTTGTTTGGATTTTCCTACTAGGCATCGCCTAACCCTCTCTTTTTTAGAGAAGGAGCCAATGGCATAGCTTGGCGGGGTTCAAGCATTTTTGGATGAGCATTGGAGCATGTGTCCAATATATGGATTTGTATCACATTTCCTTTTTGTTGCTCATGTTTTGTAATAATTAACACCTGGCTTGTTTTCCTTTAAACTCATGTGTGATGTGGATCATGGAATGTTTTGTGGGAATGGTTCATTATTCTCTTAGACTTTTATCAATGCTCTTGTATCCTTGTTTATCTTTAAAAAATGGTTTAAATTTTCAAGGGTGTTACAGTTGGTATCAGAGCAAAAGGTTGTGAAAACTTAGGACATTGGAAGAGGACAAATAGTCTTACATGGGTACATCGGGTTTGGGTTAAATTCGCATTGCATATGATTGCTTGTGTGTGTCGTCTTAAAATCTTGAAGTGTGTGTGGGGTATGAAAGGTGTCGTTGCTTCTTAAATTCCAAGCAAGTTGTAGGTTGAGTACTCTTGCGTCGAAGTATTTGTTGGGTTTACCATTGCTTCTACGTCGTTTTAGTACTCTCCTTGTTCGTTGATACAGTTATTCAATTCCATCCTTTGATGATTGCTGTTTCTCTTATCTCGTAGAAAATTGTTGGACGTCACATAGGGAATAGGGGTCGTGGATGCCGTAGAGTCAAAGTTCCCGACACGAGCATTCTTTGGCATCTGTTCTTATTGATTCGGGTGCATCACATTCCTTTTTGGCATTCTTTTTTGCATCAGCATTGGGTTTAGAATTGTAGGAGTTTGATCCTCCTCTTGTAGTTGAGTCACCGGTTGGAGGTCGTATACCGTTGAGTTATATTTTTCGTCAGTGCGAGATGACTATTGCAGACCGACGATTCACTTTTGACTTTATTGTTCTTGATATGGCGGGTTTGGATCTTATATTGGGCATGGATTGGTTGTCTTCTCATCATGCCACTATCGATTGCTATCGTCACCGAGTTCTCATTCGTGATGCCGACGGAGAATATTTCTATTTCATGGGAGATCGCTGAGAACCTATGGCTTTAACTTTTCTTGATCCAAAGGAGTCTTCATCGATTCATTGTTTGCTTGCTAGCTTAGCATTAGATGATAACGTATCGGGTCGTATTGAGTTGTCGTTTGTAGTTAGTAACTTTTCGGATGTCTTTTCTGAAGAATTGTCGGGCTTACCTTCTATTAGAGATGTCGAGTTCTCTATTGATCTTCTTTCGAGTTCTGCACCTATATCCGTTCCTCCGTATCGATTTGCGCCGGTCGAGTTGAGGGAGTTGAAGTCTCAGATCGAGGAGTTGTTTGAGTTAGGCTTTATCCGTCCGAGTTCTTCTCCATGGGGAGCACCTGCATTGTTTGCAAAAAAGAAAGATGGAACTCTTCGTTTGTGCATCGATTATAGGAAGCTAAACTCTGTCACCATCAAGAATCGTTATCCTATGCCGAGGATAGATGATCTCTTCGACTAGTTGCAAGGGTCGACTTGCTTTTCCAAAATCGAATTAAGGTCGGGTTACCATCAGCTTCGTATTTGCAAGGAGGATATTCCTAAGACCGCTTTCCGTACTCGCTATGGTCACTTCGAGTTTGTGGTTATGCTGTTTGGGCTAACCAACGCGCCAGCTACGTTCATGGATTTGATGAATCGCATTTTCCGCCCATACTTGGATCAGTTCGTTGTGGTATTCGTTGATGACATCTTGGTCTATTCAGCTACTTCTGAGGAGTATGGTGAGAATTTCCGTATTGTCCTTGAGATTTTGAAGGAGCACCAGCTTTACGCTAAACTCAGTAAGTACGAGTTTTGGTTGACAGAGGTCAAATTCTTGGGCCATGTCGTGTCCCAAGAGGGAGTTTCAGTGGATCTAGTGAAGATTGATACTATTATCACTTGGCCGAGGCCAACTAATGTATTCTAGGTTTGCAGCTTCTTGGGTCTTGTCGGTTACTACCACCGATTTATTCTTGACTTTTCTCGCATTTCCGCTCCTATGACGCGTCTGACACGAAAAGATATTCGTTTTGTATGGGATGATGCTTGTGAGGCTGCATTTGAGGAGTTGAAGGGCCATTTGACTTCATCACCTATTTTGATTGTTCCGGAAAGAGGAGTGGGTTACTCCGTTTATTGTGACGCATCTCGGGAAGGTTTAGGTTGTGTTCTCATGCAAGGTGGAAAAGTGGTTGTGTATGGTTCTAGGCAGCTGAAGACGCATGAAAGAAATTATTCGACGCAAGATTTGGAGCTTGCCGCTATCATATTGCCTTGAAGAGTTGGCAGAACTACTTGTATGGTGAAAAGTTCGAGGTCTTTTCGGATCACAAAAGTCTCAAGTACCTGTTTACAAAGAAGGAGCTCAATTTGAGATAATGTCGATGGATGGAGCACTTAGAAGACTATGATTTCGAGCTTCAGTATCACCCGGGGAAAGCCAACGTAGGTGCGGATGCCTTGAGCCTTAGGTCTTGTCACCTAGCTCACTTGGCTATTCAAAATTGGAAGAGTGTTTCGGGATTGGGCGATTTCGTTTTGCATGCCGAAGACATTGGATGAGGTGCGACTTTGTGCAACTTAACCGTTCATTCTGATTTATCTCGACGTGTGATTGACGCGCAAGCGACCGATGAGGAGGCTTTGAGAGCTCATTCCAGATGTTTGGATGGTGAGGCTCTACTTGGTTGGACCATATTTGAAGATGGTAGTGTTCTCTTCAAAGGGAGACTTCTAGTGCCGATGTCGTGCCGATAGGAAATTCTTCATGAATTCCATCATTCGCCTTTTGTAGTGCATCCGGGTGGCGACAAAATGTATCACACTGTTCGTAGGCAATTTTGGTGGCCGGGGATGAGGAAAGATATCGCTATGTTCGTGATGAGATGCTTGACATATCAACAGGTGAATGCCGAGCATCAACATCCAGCGGGTTTGTTGCAGTCGTTGCCAGTTCCAGAGTGGAAATGGGATCATGTCACCATGGATTTCAGTTCGGGTTTGCCGAGTTCTCAGGATGGGAAGGATGCCATTTGGGTTGTCGTCGATAGGTTGACCAAATCTGCTCACTTTTTGCTGATCCGTTTGTCGCAATCAGTGGATTCGTTGAGCCGACTATACATTCGAGAGATTGTCTGTCTCCATGGGGCACCGTTGTCTATTGTGTCCGATCGTGATCCGTGCTTTACATCTCATTTTTGGAGGAGTTTGCAGAAAGTTTACGGTACCGATTTGTATTTTAGCACCGCTTTTCATCCGCATACCGATGGAAAATCGGAGCGTACTATTCAAATCTTGGAAGATATGCTTCGGGCTTGTGTGTTGGATTACCTTAGTAGTTGGTGGAATTGTTTACCGTTAGTCGAATTTGCATACAACAACAGTTACCAGTCTAGCATTGGTATGGCATCGTTCGAGGCTTTGTATGGCCGACCATGTCGATCGCCGGTTTGTTGGACCGAGATTGAAGATTCTACAGTGATGGGACCGGAGAGCTTGCAATTAGTCACCGAGCAAGTGAAGAAAATTCGTCAGAGATTATTAGCAACTCAGAGTCGATACAAAGCTATGTAGATAACCATCGTCGTCCTTTGACTTTCGAGGTGGGTGATCATGTTTTCTTAAAGGTGTCACCGCACCGAGTGACATCTCGCTTTGGGAAGAAGGGAAAACTTGTGCCGCGTTTCATTAGTCCGTTCGATATTGTTGAGAAAGTTGGGGAAGTTTCTTACCGTTTGGCATTACCATACATTCTTTCGAACATCCATGATGTTTTTCATGTTTCCATGCTTCGAAAATATGAGCCGGATCCTTCTCACGTCTTAGATTGGTCTACGTTAGCTTTGGAAGCAGACGTTTCGTACGAAGAACAATCGATACGCATTTTGGACACACAAGAGAAGACTTTGCGGGGAAAGACGAT
Organism: Monotropa hypopitys; assembly: GCA_002855965.1. Lineage (NCBI taxonomy): Eukaryota > Viridiplantae > Streptophyta > Magnoliopsida > Ericales > Ericaceae > Monotropa > Monotropa hypopitys. The sequence goes on along the minus strand of NMUG010005444.1, from coordinate 3 downwards.
TGC
>NMUG010005443.1:0-13131 GCA_002855965.1 Monotropa hypopitys | reverse complement strand
CCAAACCAAACCATAGAGTAGGGAGAGGAAGAAGTACAAGTTTAAAACCTTACAAGTTTTCCCTACACTATTACAAGCTCCAAGAGCCTCAACTTAAAACAAAATAAGAAGAAAGGGGGACTTCTTTCAAATCCTTTTCAATGCTTCAAGCATCCAAGCCTCCAAGAGAGGGATCACCACCTGTGGAGAAAAATAAGGGCGTATCACGCCAAAGTAGAAAATATCTACTACTTAGCATGCTCAAGACCGGCGTGAACTAGTGTGTGAATGTCGGGTATGCAACACATGTATATGTATAAAACATAACAAAGTCAATGATCTATTACTACTAGGTGACTCCATCACACAACCACATGCAAGGTATGTTGAACAAGCAACTAGAACAAGTGCTTATGAATATGCATGTGACTTTCCAGTTCTTTCTGAGATATAAACATGAGTTCAATATTTCTTCTTCTTGGTTTCATATGGAGGATACTCCTTGGAATCCCATGACAAGTCTATTCCAAGTTATCCTAATCAGTCCACATTTTCACGAATATTGTTGTATTACTTGATAGGGTGGAATTGGTATAGGTGTTGGCCGACACACTATCCATTTCTATCCATCATTCCCAAGAGCGTTGGGAGGGCTACGCTACCCCAATTGTGCACAATGTTGCGGATGGAGCGACCATCCCGCATTTCGAAAATCACGCGAATGCCATGACATTCTGAAAATCACGCGAATGTCTTATATTATAAATTCCATATCATAGTAACCAACACAAACAATCTTCCAAAAAATCACATGAAGATGTTCAACTACCATTCCGAAAGTCACGCGAATGGGCTCAACCTCCATTCCGAAAAATCACGCGAATGGGTGAGGCATGGTCCAATGTACGGGTCATCATTTTCATTCCTTTATATATTCACAATTTACAATGTGACAATGGACCAACACACATAGATCACACACCACACGCATCACACACATCAAGGATGATTATTAATTCCATGCAAGACTCGATGACACAACAATTTACTCCAACATGTAATTCCGTGAATTTCCACACATGATCAATATGCCCAACATGTCAATTCTACATGTTTTTTGTCCAATTACATGAATCCTTATTCAATTCTATCACGAGACCACGTATTTATCAAAAGCCCCAATTTATAAAATCTAGGGTTTTTCCGAAATTGGGGGTTTTCACCCAAAACACTCAAACATGAAATTGAATTCATGGGATTGCAATTAAACACTAGAGACACAAAAGCCCTCAACCAATTTCATGATCCAAGACCAAACCCTAGGTCAATTTCGAGATTATACATTTAGACATGAAATTGACTAAAATTGAAGCTCATACAAGGGAATGGGGAAGAACACAATCAAGAACATACTAAATAATGGACATTTCCTACCTCAAGAAGCTTTTTCCAAAAATTCCAAAAATCTGAAAATCGACGAATGGACGAGCTATGGTGCTTCCCGGATATCCCTCGACGTGTAGAGCAACGTTAGAACTTGGGATTTTTCCATAATCCCAGCCTTCAAATCCTATAGAGAAGTGAGAGGATAGAATTGAGGTATAGAGAGAGTATGGTTCTTGGAAATTAAGAAGATGACCTAATTTTTGGGCTCTATAATGTATATATACGGCTCTCAATCTTCAGTCTTTCTTTCTCAATTCCGCTTGTCAATTCTTTTTATATAAATAGGTATACTAAAACACTTATTTCAATGGTTTGGAATCCCTACATTGAAGTTCCAAGAATACCCATAATGAATACCAAATCTGTCAGAAAATACACAGAGAGACCAGTCTCTTGATTTTCGAGAGACCCGTCCCTTCCCCTTTAGGACCTCACTGCTTCAAGAGAGACCAGTCTCTTGATTTTTGGGAGACCGGTCCCTCCACACTCGGGACCTTTTGCTGCGATAGAGACCGGTCCCTTGATTTTAGGGAGACCGGTCCCTTAGAGGAAATTCCCAGAATTTCCAAAAATGGGACTTCCGAGAGTATTTCAATCATAAATTTTTCGTCTGACCTCCGATTGAGGTGATTCAAGTTGCGTTGGACTCGTAATCGAATTCTCTACCATAATATAGGGTCAACCACCTTAAAATAATACTAGGATTTTAAGATAAAACAATTCAAGAAACCAATCTAATTTAGAATACGAATTTAAATTCCGGAAAATACTTTATAAAATATGGATCGCTATATCTCAACCACCTTAAAACAATTTTGTCCCTGAAATTTCCTAAGGTAAGAGTGCAAAAGATAAAATAAGCTCGACCAGAGCAAACACAAATCAAAACAAATCCGGATACATGGTGCGAATTTCATCTTCGTGCTCCCACGTTGCCTCTTCCGAACCATGATTGCTCCATAAAACGTTCAACAAGGGAATGGTATTCCCGCGTAGCACTTGCTCCCGTGAATCAAGAATACGAATCGACCTTTCTTCATAGGATACATCGGCCTCTAACTCCACATTTGACCAGTCTATAACGTGCGACGGATCAGGCTCATACTTACCTAACATGGAAATATGAAAAACATCGTGAACATTTGAAATATTAGACGGCAAAGCAAGATGGTATGCGACTTCCCCAATCTTCTCGATGATGTCAAACGGCCCAATGAAATGCAGCGTCAACTTTTCCTTCTTTCCAAAATGCGAAACACCACGACGAGGCGAAATTTTAAGAAACACATGGTCACCAACCTCGAATGACAAAGGAGTGCGACGTCGATCCGCATAACTCTTGTAGTGACTCTGTGCCGTAAGCAATCGCTAACGTATCATCTTGATCTGCTCGGTAATCTATTGCGTCATCTCCGGCCCAATGATAGCGAACTCACCCATGTCTAACCAACAAACAGGCGAACGACAAGGTCTATCGTACAAAGCCTCGAAAGGTGCCATACCCAAACTCGAATGGTAACTGTTGTTGTAAGCGAACTCAATCAACGACAAGTGGTCTACCCAACTCCCATGAAAGTCTAACACGCAAGCTCGTAGCATATCCTCCAAAATCTGTATGGTACGCTCGGACTGACCGTGAGTCTGAGGGTGAAAAGCGGTACTGAACATGAGCTTCGAACCAAGAGAAGTCTGCAAACTACGCCAAAAACACGAAGTGAATCGAGGATCTCTGTCGGAAACGATAGAAGATGGAACTCCGTGAAGTCGAATAATCTCTCGAATGTACAAACGGCTCAAAGAATCGACAGACTGAGTAACCCGAATCGGTAAGAAGTGTACAGTCTTCGTCAAACGGTCCACAATGATCCAAATAGCGTCTTGACCACTCGGTGATCTAGGGAAACCCGAAGCAAAATCCATCATCACCGCTTCTAAGGGATCGCCTTCACCGTTGAATTTCGGAGGATCCATACGTATAAATTCTCGCAACGCCTCAATGGTACGATTTCCCACGTCCTCTCGCAGAGCAGCAAATCCACGATTAGCTTCGACCATGGCGACCGCAAGCTCTCTAGAAACTGACCAGGGACCACGAATCCCTCAGGAACCGGAATGACAGGAGGCGTATCATCCTCCAATCCGCTCATCCTCTCGTTAACCTCTTCGTTGTGAGCATCCTGGACGTGCACACCTCGGCGACCATGACCCACTGTCCTACCGCGATGGTGAGCCATTTCTACAAAAGATCACGAATTCGATGAGAAAGGAGCATAAGACAAGGCTCTAACAGATAACTCAATCGACGAAGCAATACTCAACCAAAGAGAAGGATACTTGACAATATCAACGACGGATTCTCATAATCAATGGAATCGAACAATGGGGCTACACCCAAGGAAAGGAACAATGCATATGTATACTTCACAACTCACACAAGCCTATGGATCATGCCAATGTATGCTTCACATATTAACACGCATGCTAGATAATGCAACAAGACTAAGAGTCGCCCCAAAGGCCTAAGTTTTCGAAACCGAAAGCTCTGATACCAAGTTGTCACGCCCCGGATTTTCAAACCATTTTTTTGAAATCATTTAAAAAAAAGGGAGCAACAATGGATCATCACTTCATTAACAAACATCTAGATACCAATCATTCCCAACCACACAAAGCATGAAAATCCAGACATGAGTTTAAATTATAGTTACAAACCAAACCATAGAGTAGGGAGAGGAAGAAGTACAAGTTTAAAACCTTACAAGTTTTCCCTACACTATTACAAGCTCCAAGAGCCTCAACTTAAAACAAAATAAGAAGAAAGGGGGACTTCTTTCAAATCCTTTTCAATGCTTCAAGCATCCAAGCCTCCAAGAGAGGGATCACCACCTGTGGAGAAAAATAAGGGCGTATCATGCCAAAGTAGGAAATATCTACTACCTAGCATGCTCAAGACCGGCGTGAACTAGTGTGTGAATGTCGGGTATGCAACACATGCATATGTACAAAACATAACAAAGGCAATGATCCATTACTACTAGGTGACTCCATCACACAACCACATGCAAGATATGTTGAACAAGCAACTAGAACAAGTGCTTATGAATTTGCATGTGACTTTCCAATTCTTTCCGAGATATAAATATGAGTTCAACATTTCTTCTTCTTGATTTCATATGGAGGATACTCCTTGGAATCCTATGACAAGTCTATTCCAAGTTATCCTAATCAGTCCACATTTTCACGAATATGGTTGTATTACTTGATAGGGTGGAAATTGTATAGGTGTTGCCGACACACTATCCATCATTCCCCAAGAGCGTTGGAAGGGCTACGCTACCCCCATTGTGCACAATGTCGCGGATGGAGCGACCATCCCGCATTCCGAAAATCACGTGAATGCCATGACATTCCGAAAATCACGCGAATGTCTTATATTATAAATTCCCTATCATAGTAACCAACACAAACAATCTTCCGAAAAATCACGCGAAGATGTTCAACTACCATTCCGAAAGTCACGCGAATGGGCTCAACCTCCATTCCGAAAAATCACGCGAATGGGTGAGGCATGGTCCAATGTACGGATCATCATTTCCATTCCTTTATATATTTACAATTTACAATGTGACAATGGACCAACACACATAGATCACACACCACATACATCACACACATCAAGGATGCCCAATTGCATGAATGATTATTAATTCCATGCAAGACTCGATGACACAACATATTACTCCAACATGTAATTCCGTTAATTTCCACACATGATCAATATGCCCAATATGTCAATTCTACATATTTTGTGACCAATTACATGCATCCTTATTCAATGATATCATGAGACCACGTATTTATCAAAAGCCCCAATTTATAAAATCTAGGGTTTTTTCGAAATTGGGGGTTTTCACCCAAAACACTCAAACATGAAATTGACTTCATGAAATTGCAATTAAACACTAGAGACACAAAAGCCCTCAACCAATTTCATGATCCAAGACCAAACCCTAGGTCAATTTCGAGATTATACATTTAGACATGAAATTGACTAAAATTGAAGCTCATACAATCAAGAACATACTAAATAATGTACATTTCCTATCTCAAGAAGCTTTTTCCAAAACTTCCGAAAATCTAAAAATTGACGAATGGACGAGATATGGTGCTTCCCGGATAGCCCTCGACGTGTAGAGCAACGTTAGAACTCGGGATTTTTCCAAAATCCCCTTGGAAAGCCTTCAAATCCTAGAGAGAAGTGAGAGGATAGAATGGAGGTATAGAGAGAGTAGGGTTCTTGGAAATGAAGAAGATGACCTAATTTTTGGGCTCTATAATGTACATATACCCCCTACATTGAAGTTCCAAGAATACCCATAATGAATACCAAGTCTGCCAAAAACAATGAAAAACAGAACAAAATAGATATCAAAAACGAAAACTATAAAAATTAAAACAATAAAATCGATCAGTTTACCATGCACTCTTTAAATAAAGATAATTAGTTAAAGTATGTATATGAAATGCTTTATAAGATGCTCATTAAAATACTACATTCATAAAGATACGGCGGAACTTGTTAATCGTGATAAAACTTCTGGTGTTAGTAATTCCTTCGGTACTGAGTCGTACCTTTGGCAGGTTTTATGTTTGCAAGAGGGATCAATCTCAGCCATCCGTGACCCTAGATCTAATGACTGAAAATGTAAATTAAAATGTGTTTGAAAATGTAAGGGGTATATTTAGTTGTAATATAGATAAATTTATCCATTAGACCCCTTGATTTAGGTGGTTGTGTTACATGTGTAGACACACTCCCACTTTTACTTCCCGCTCCTAAACCCATACCAATTTCATAAAGCATTTCATTTGGGGAAATTTTTTGTCCTGCCTTTTTTTGCAAAGCATTATTAGCTTCAAACTTCCCTCTTCAGGAGCCTTTAGACATGGCCTCATGCCTTTGTGGTTGCAAGCGAGATGATTCTTGAGCCGATTAATAGAGCCGCTGCATGTTTGATCACTCCATCTATTATTTTTGTGTACGTCCACACCAAATCTTTCTTCTGATGCTTGGAGGTATCATTCATCCCTAATTCCCTATAATGAAGATATATAAAAACTGAAACATTTCCCAACTTAGAAACTTGATAACTCTTGGGTGTTAAATGTTAAGAAAAAAATTTATTCCGTATTTTTTTCTAAGATTTTCGTAAGGGATGTTACATAGGGGTTAATACATATTAGTTCATAGATAGTTATATACAATATTAGATATAGATAGATACATGTTATATATAAGTGTTGTAGAAGAAAAAACGGGAGAGAAAGTGAGGAGGGACAGTCCGCCCACCGTGAGTGAGAGGGAGAGATGTCGGTTGGGGGTGGGGTCGGACGGTAGTGGCCACGAGGTGGTGATGGCCAGGCGGTGAGTAAGGATATCGGGAGAGAGCAGATCGGTGGGGGAGGAGAAGAGAGGGAAAGAGCAGGGGTGAACTTCGGGCGGCGGTGGACGGCAGCAGACACGGCAGGAGGACGTCGTCCAAGGGATCGGGTGAGCGCCGCGGCGGCAGCAAGCACGACAGCAACGAGTAGGCACGGCGACAATGAGTAGGTGCGGCAGCAACATGTGCGGGGGTGGCGTGCGACAACGGTGGACGGTGACGGGGGCTGTACGGCGACGAGTCTGGGCTGTGTGGGGTTCGAATGTGGCGCGAAGGTCGTGGCAGCGTTGGTGGATGTGTGTGTGCGGGTTCCGGCGACTGTTGGTGGTTCGCGGCAAAAGTGCTTCGATCGATTCTGTGAGGTATACACGATTTATTCGTTTTTATATATTCGATTTCTGTATTCGTGTAGGTGTATGCGATTTCCGGTTGTGCGATGGCTGTATGTAAGTGCGTATGCAGTTGTATGTATTCGTTGTGTGTATATGTGTGATTGTGGATACACACTTAGTTGTGTTATTATTGTATGTTGCGGTGGTTGCGTGAGGATGTGTTTGGCCAATCAGAGTGATATTGTGGCAGCTTTGGAGTGATTGGACAAATATCGTGAGTTAAAACAAATTGAGGTAAATTTAATTCTATAAATTAAATAATTGAAAATAAGCAATTAAATTGAATATTTAATTCTTAAAAATATTGTAAGCGCGATTTTATTCTTATTGTTGTACATTAGATGATTGTTAGGTGAGGAGTCGTTATCGTCGTCAACGTCGCGTGAGGAGGAGCATATTCTTTAGGGGGATCTTCAGCTTAGCTGGTCTTTTGATTTAAGGTAAGTGCTCGTGAATTTCATAATTTAGAGCTTTATATATACACATATATATATATATATATATCAAATGTATGTTTTGAAAGACGTTTTACAAAAAGTGATAAATCTAAGGATTACACATTTTTTGTGGATAATTTAAGAAATAAAATGGTGAATTTATTATTAAAAAGTGTTTTATGAAAAGGAGTCGGGGGTAGAGAGAGGTGAATTTTCAAATCGTGTAAGATGTTTTGAGAGAATTAAAATGAGGGTTTTTTATAAAATTAAAAAGGAGGATTTCAGTGAACTTAAATAGCCTTACTATGGAATGGGTGGTTCCATGGATATATGCACAATGTGTGTGCAAACGAGTTCTCACGGTTAAATGAGACGTTGTACTATATGTACAGGTGTGTTCTATCCTTACCGCTGGGACAGGTGTAGCAGCCCCTGGATCATTACGTGTGCTTATCCGAGAATATCCTCAGGGTATCAGTACTGACTTTAACGGGTGGTCACCGGACTTCATGACTCTTGGCTATTATGGCTCACTAGTGAGGTGAGGTGAGGTGAGGTACAACGTGTGTACAGGTGAGGTGCAGTATGTGTTCAGGTGAGGTGCAGTGTATTTTCAGATGAGGTGTAGTATTGTGGTGGGTAACTCAGTTTTTGGTGCTTTTCATACTTGTTTTCCGGGGGATTTATCTGAAAGATTTTAAAATGAAATTTAAAAGATCGAAGTGTTTTTTTAAAAGAAGTGTGTGTTCAAATAAGTGTTTTAAAAAGGAGTGATTTTTGAAAAGGTGTGCATTCTAGTGGTGTGAGTGGGTATGAGTGTGTATTTTGAAAGATAAAGGTGATCCATAGCTAATTTACGCCCTCTACATAATGTTATTCGTATGAGTATTCACCAGGTTTCCCTAACTAGCCCTACCTTTCCCCTCTAGGTGATCGGTGATTCGAGTTCTCTTTAGAGTCCACCAGTCCAGCAGCAGCAGTTGAGGTGCAGGAGTAGTTGTTGTGAAAAGTTTTCAGTAGATCTATTTCAGGTATATTTTATGTATTTTGAGAATTTTCTTTTATCAGAGTTTGTGAGAGTTTTTTTTCTCTATATTATCATATCAGAGTGAGTTGCATGTGTTCAATGTGTGAGCTGTGTAGGTGAGGAGTTGTTGAGATTTTAGTTGTATCATTAGAGATTTATTATTGTATCAGTTGAGTAGTTTCTTTTCAGTTCTTATTGAGAGTGGTGTTTAGGATTAGTGGTGGTTGATGGGCGTAACATCTGTGTCTTAATGCCAATCAACGGGAATGATTCTTGGCACTTATGGTTTCTGTGATAAGGTGAGATTTGAGATGGGATAGATCATATTTGATCCTTGAGATGATTATGATATTTATGAGGTTTCGAGAAATGAGATTTTAAAAGGTAAAACTAGAAATGATGATTTTTCAGAGATTAAGGGAAAATGGGATTTTGGTGTGAGTAAAAAAAGGAAATGGTTTTGGGGAAATGGTTTTTGGAAGAGGATTGAGAAAATATTTTAAAAGAGAATTAAAAGAGATTTGGTTTCAAAGAGAAGGAATTTCTATATTGTGTAAAGACTTTTTTAAAAGAGACGTCTTTTGTGAAATAGTGATCATTGGCTATTTTGCTTCTCTTTGTTATGTTTTTCTATATTATTCACAAGCCATCATCGCTGATGTACGTTTTTGTGTCTCTCTTTTATGTGATTGGAGTTAGAGTCTACTAGTCCAGTCCAACTGCAGTAGTTGAGGAGTGTGACAGAGTCTTTGATGTCAGAGTTTTTTATTTATCTTTTGATATATTTGAGAGAATATTTATCTCTCTTTGAGTCAGTGTATGAGTTTTATCCTTTTCACGAGTTGTGTTGTATTGGTATCTGTGGAGTTGTTCCAGTTTGAATTGTATTATGGCATAGTGCCTAGAGTTATGTTGAGTCGAGTTTTTATTTTAGAGTTGTATGAGAGGTATGTTTCAGAGGTTGTGAGTTGTTTGTTTTTCTTTCAGATTAGTATGTGATTAGTGAGTTGTACCTAAGTATGACTGCCACGTATCAATCCTAGATGATCGGCTTTACTATTATCAGGGTTGGGGCGTGACAAAGACCGTGTCATGTCGTGCAAGCTCGTGCATGTGCTGTGTTGTGTCTCGTTTATATGTATCATGTCTGTGCCCTGTCATGCCGGTCCGACCCATTTGACACCCCTACTTGTGTTCAATAAAATTTTAAGGGATTTCTTATGTATTTTGGTCACTATATTAATTATACCAAGGGTGTTTGCAACCAACTCATTTTCTTAAATTTGTCTTAGTAATCGAATGCAATGCAATTTGGAGAGGAATGCCTTTGATTTCCATTTTGCATTTTTCATGTCCAAAGTTCATTTAATGGTCATTTTCATAAATGTGTATTGACCATTCAACGAATTTTGGACATGAAAATGCACATGGTAATGAAAGGCATTCCTCTCCACATTGCATCTGACAGATTGAAGAGAATGAGTTGGTTATAAACATACTTGATATAATAGAAAAAGTAACCAAAACACATAATAAATCCCTTAAAATTTTATTGAACAAAAGGGAAAATAAGAATGAAACAAAATAAAAATTGTATCATGTCAAAGTAATATGTACAAGAAAAGGAAACTAGTAAAGTCTCAACATGCCCGATGCTGATAAATGCTGAGCATCGGTGTGGGCGTCGGGGTACTCTCAGCTACTCACTCAATCCCCCCTCAAAATAAGTGTGTTGTATTTAGAGGTTAGGTGAATTTGATTTTTTGACAATGGGATGTATTTAGTAATGAATTGTTTTTAGAAAATAATGGATTATATATAGAATTTTCCATTGTATTTAGATATTTTGTAGAATGAAGTTTTTCCGTTGTAGGTTGTAATAATAAGCTGTATTTTAAAACGGTCTGAGAATAGAATTTTCCTTGTGAATAGATGGTTTTGATAGTCTACATAATGATTTTGAATATATTACCATATCGTCCGGTACATACCAGATTTTGAAGAAAATTGCACCACAAAACCTTCTGTACAGTCTCAGACTCAATATCGGTTTGTACCAGTCTGTACCGATCATCTCGAATGAATCTCGAACGAGATTCAATATAATGGACAATATTGGTCCTATAGGCCGAACTTTTAAATAAAATTGGATGAATTACTTATATTTATTCGATTGTGCTAATTTTTTTACAAGATTACTTAAAATATTATTTTAAAATTTATCAATGACTCAAATTATTTGTACAGGAACGAGAAGAACCAGTCAATACCGGCCGTTTAGGCATAACTTCTAAATGAAATTAGTTGAATACTTATATTTAATCAATTGCGCTAATTTTTTAGAAGATAACTTAAAACATTGTTTTTAAAGTTATCAACGATCCAAATTATTTGTACAGAGTCCTGAGGTACCAGTCAGTACTGGTCATTTAGGCATAACTTTTGAATAAAATCCAATCGAACTAATTTTTATAGGATCATTTAAAATATTATTTTAAAATTTATCAACAGCTCGTATTATTTGTGTGGGTTCCTGAGGTATGAGTCCAGACCCTTCAGAATTTAGACTGGGATACTTATTCGAGACCACATTAAAAAATAATATCATAATAGTAGATAAAATAACACAATAATATATACTCACAAATAACATTATATATAAGAAACTCATTAAAATTTAAAATCTATCGTATGTTTTTGAGATGAAATATCTTTGTAATTTTGTATTTATTTTTTAAAATCTGCTTTTTTTATTTTTTGTGTATGTTTAGTCTATACACTTTAAAAGTATAAGAATATATTTTTATGAAAAATAACAAAATTAACTTTTTTATTTTTATTCTCACGTTTGAGTTGATTATTGAATCATCATATTTAGAGAGACTGGCGTTTGTTACCATGTTATGCACTTAAAATTTTAAGTTACTAGTTTGAACTTTATTATGTCATATTTTTATATTTAGTTAAGTTTAAGTTATGATGCATTTAATGATATAGAAAAATTAGATAGTTCGTGTCAATGGCACGGGGCGACAGAATAGAAATGAAATACAATACATAATAGTACGATAAAACTTTGGGTGTTAATAGTGCCTTCAACACTAATTCGTGTGTCACGCCCGAACCAAATTAAATAAATTAAATTAAAAATATTATAATATTTTAGAAGAAAAGAAGAGGAAAAAACAAATGTGGGAAGAATTAGTATTTTTTTGAAGAGTTATAATAAATTTTAAGTAAAAATAAGAGTAATTGTATTTAATTACAAATCAATTGTGAGGAGTGACTCACAAGGGTTATAAGGCATTAAATGAGAGGGCAAGAAGGTCATTATACATTATAATCTGTCATTAGAAGTATAAAAGAGAGGATTATACTCTATTAGGGTTATTCCAAACCCTTGTGCTTTGAGAGAGAGGTAGACAGAGATTAAGAGAGAGCTTGGAAGAAAGGCTTGGGATTGAAGCTTTGGAGTAGGATTTTGAGGAGGAGCTCTCAATCAACATTGTTCACAACATTCATTAGGTAAGATCACTCTTTGTACAGTTTTAAAATTGTGCTTAATTAGCCCTGGATTAAGAGTTCTTACTTAATCACGTTTAAGGGCTGATTAAGAGAACCTATGGACAAAAATCATGTTTTTGAGTGTTAAAAACTTAATCTTTGAGGCTCAATTTCTAGTATGATTTGAGGGAGAGGTTTATGTTCAAGTTACAGTAGTTGGTTTAAGTTTTTTTGACAAAAAAATCGAGTTTAGGAAGGATTTGGTCGAAGTGGATTAGTAAGGCGATTAGCAGATTTTCGATCTGCTCAGTTTTTGCACTAACCGGTATACGCACCGGTATACCGGGCGGTATGCCGGGCGGCATGCCGGTTGGCGTACCGGCCTTCATTAAATTGCCCAGTAAACCTAAGGGAAAAATAAAAACTTAGAATTTGTATTAACCGGCATGCCGGATGTCTACCGGTTTGGATACCGGTTTTGGGTCATTTTGGGCAGTGAGTTTGTTCTTTATAAAAATCAGAAATTTACACTAACCGGCATGCCGGCCGGCATGCCGGGCAGTACACCGGTTGTGTATCGGTTATCATACCGGTTAGAAGGAATTTTGGGAAAATGATTTTGGTCATCGGGAGTTGATATTTAATCAATGTTAAAATGTTTTAAGGAGAAATTATAGATTGTGAAGGGCTGTAAAATCAGTAAAGAAAATCCTTAAAAATTATAATTTAGTTCTTGGAAGGATTATTTACACATGGTATTATTATAACAGGAGATCAGTCCGGATCTTCAAAGGCACCTCAGTAGACTTACATACAACGAGCTTGTCTTACTTGGTGAGTGTGTGGCTACCTTTCATATATATGTGCCTTGTTAATATACCAGTTTTGTGTGCGTGGTAGTTGCA
>NMUG010005442.1:0-13131 GCA_002855965.1 Monotropa hypopitys | reverse complement strand
TTGAAGTGTAAAGGTACAAGTACACAAAACTGAAACTAAAACTACAGTACAAGGGTAAAGGTACAACCCACAACAAGGTGCTGAACCAAGCTCAACTGAAGCTGAGATGAAGGGTGCAAGCTACACTGGAACTGCCCTACCTAACTCAAGAAAACCCAACAGATAACTCCAACTCCAAGTCCAACTAGTCCTGCAACACAGACTAGAAAAAAGAAAAGAAAGAGGGTCTGAGCAAACAACAGCTCAGTGAGAAAACCCCTAACTACTACCAAGCACGCACGTGTGGTGCATGCTTACGTGTCCACAAGTAAACGTAAAGAAACAGTAAAGAAGCCAAGTGCACGTACTGTAAGCCTGACACAAGACGACAGGGACACAGGCATATCGTCAACAAGTACGTCTAATCAAAACCGTAACCTCAAGTGAGTTCAAAGGGTATAACATCCCACGTCCAAACGAAACAATATCTAATCTCGACTCGACCAACCTTACGACTAAGGTACAAGAACTCTAAGGATCTACTAAGGATCCCAAACCAACACTGCGTCAAGATATCTGACCCGAACTCATGTTGCGAACCATGCCAACTATTGTTACCGTTAAGTGTTAGATTCATAAGTCATATCGGATATTTGAGATATTTATTTTCTTTTCTTTCTATCTTCACATTCGTCGATTTCATAAATATGGGTAAACTACAGAACCCCTAATCAAGTATGTTCAGGTTATTCTGCCATTCTCGTCATGATACTCATTCCCTTTGTAAATCCATATTCTTTCTCAACAAGGTGACTCTACTTAGTCAACTTTAACAAATCCTATCCAAGGTACAACTAGACTAAGTGTCCGTATAAGTATACATATAGTATTTCACTTTCATTCATTCCACACTGGAGGTATGATCTGGAATTCCATCACAAGTCTGTTCTATAAAGTCATCACGTATTGTCAATCGTCACGTAGTATCAAGTGTAGTCACGTATCGTTAATCGTCACGTATCATATCCGTCATTTCCAAGAACGTTGGGATGGTTAACGTCACCCTCATTGTGCACAATGTCGTGGAGAGAGCGACCGTAAGTTTGTTCTCGTATAAATCCTAGCCGAAGGCTAATATGCCAAGGGAGTACCAAGGCCTTTCTTGTGTTAATTTCCTAGCCATAGGTTAGTATGCCCAAGGATAAACCAAGGCCTTACTCGTATCGATATCCTAGCTATTGGCTAGTATGCCACAGGTGAACCAAGGCCTTTCTCATGTGTCAACTCCTAACCCAGTGGTCAGTATGCCAAGGATGAACCGAGGCCTTTCGCATATGTGTCAATCTCCTAGCCGTAGACTAGTTTGCCAAGGATAAACAAAGGCATTTCCCGTATCAATCTCGAGTGTACTTGTTAACGAGATTTCATTAAATGATTTATAAGTGATAGATTTAAGGTTTTGCACGAGTAGCCCTCACGGAGCACATCTTCCATATTCGATATTTATTTGGTATGTATTGGATCATTCACATAATTTACTTACGTCACCAACTCAACCTTGGCATACCCAAGGGAGACACAAATCGCGCCAAGTCAACCTCAATCCATTGCCTCTAAATCAACAATCTATCGCAAAGGGGCTAATGAATGCCCAAGTCTACCAAAATAAAAGGAGGGACTCAAACACCCAAATCCTCATTAAATTCCCAATTGGAAGAACCATCATACACATCGTGTCTCCTAAGTTCCAAGGGACCTATCGTGATCCTCAAAACTCAACATACCCAATTCTTACGTGTACGAGTCCTATGACAACTTAGTTGTCATGATAACCCCAAAATACGACTCGAAGTTCGTAAGGGCATTTTGTCGAACACTTGACGGCCCTAAACTCCAATGGCCATCCATCGCCCTACAAGTCACCTAAAGCACCAACCGTCCCTCTCACGGGAATTTCTTCGAACATGTAGTATGCATGATATCGTAGGGGTTTCTACCAACCCAAGACTACCTCGCATCAACACCAAATGCTATCAATGGTGTAATAAAATTACCTAGACTAACTCTAGGTCAAGGCATGTGAGTGTATCCGAAAACCATAGCAATGAAATCATACTTACACACATACACGTACTCAATAGCAATTAGAGATTTTACCCACCGGAGCATCGGCAGAGAAGTCGCCGGAGAAGTTGCCAGAAAACATATTTCGCACCACCGTGATCCAAATCCATGACCGCGAAGCCCTCGCCGTGCTCTTCAATGTTGATGAAGACTAAAACTCCATTGCTTGAAGTTGGAGGAGACTCGAAAAACCGAAACTTGGCAGATGGCTTCAATTCATGGCTTGTCGGAAAGCTCTTGGTGAGGGGACCAAGGTTTCTCCTTGGAGAAACCTCATCCAAGGCTTGGATCATCCTCAAAATGTAGAGAGAGAGGGATATTTTTAGAGAGAGGGGGGAGAAAAACATTTTTAGGGTTAGAGAGAGGGAGTGAGATAAAAAATGAGTTATGGACCCTTCCTTACATAAAAATCGACTATATATACGCCCCCGACAATTACCAAAACACCCCTACTTAATCTGCCAGAAATGTAGTCTGCGCAACCCGTAACCGGTTGCGCCCCAAACTGCTACCAGTTGCGCTACGCGCGGTAGTTTTCGCGCAGAGAGGGATGCGCTACTGGTTGCGCCCAAAATTCGCGCTACCGGTTGTGCTATGCACAATAGCTTCACCAAAACAGCACTCCAATGTCAGATTGACGAATTCCCGAACTCCGATTGAGACGATTCAAGTTGCGTTGGATTTGTAATCAAATTCTCTACGACATTGATGAAGAATAGTTTTAAATTTAGAAAATATTTTGGAGTTGTAATAGGCCTAGAAGACCCTCGGCACCTTGTCGGAACAACCTAAGACAACGCCATCCACCACCGGTGACTCTAACTACCCCGAACCATTGAATTTCATCTAATGAGGCTCGATATCAACCATAATGATATTTAGGAAATTATTTAAAATTCTAGATCGTTACATATTAGGGATTGCATGTAGCTTTCGTATGTGGGAGAGTGTCCCAATTGCGCATTATCGCTTTTGTGTGTCTAAGAGACAGAATGTCCGAGGTTTACGAGATCGGATGGGAGTGGGATTTTAGAGAGAGGGTTTGGGATTTAGGGATGTCCGATTAGTGTTTCCAAAGACATATTAGGATTCACACGACTTTTAGAAAGAGAGTGGGGTGGTTCCGGGCCTCCGGTTCAGTGTTTAGGGGCGTTCTAGAGAGGGAACGGGTGGTTCGGGGCTTGCATTTCGGTTGCGGATTGGTTTGAGGGTTCAGGTTTGTTAGTTTAGGGTTTCCAAAGACGTATTAGGGGCAGCTTTCGTACGTGGGAGGGTGTCCCAATTGCGCGTTATTGCTTTTGCGCATCTAACAAACAGCCTTTTACTTCTCTGGAAATCCTAAACCAACAAACCTGAACCCTTAAACCAATCTACAACCAACATGCAAGCTCTGAACCACATATTTCCTCTCTAGAATGGCCCTAAACACTGAACCGGAGACCCGTAACCACCCCACTCTCTCTAAAAGCTGTGCAAACCCTAACACATTTCTGGAAACACTAATCGGACATCCCTAAACCCTCTCTCTAAAATCTCACTCCCATCTGATCTCGTAAACTCCAGACATTCTGTCTGTCAGACGCGCAAAAGCGATAACGCGTAATTGAGACACCCTCCCACGTACGAAAGCTACATGCAACTCCTAATACGTCTCTGGAAATCCTAAACCAACAAACCTAAACCCTAAAACCAATCCACAACCGACATGCAAGCCACGAACCACCCATTTCCTCTCTAGAACACCCCTAAACACTGAACTGGAGACCCAGAACTACCCCACTCTCTCTCTCTCTCTAAAATCCGTGCAAACTCTAACACGTCTCTAGAAACACTAATCGGACATCCCTAAACCCTAAACCCCCTCTAAAATCTCACTCACATCCGATCTCGTAAACTCCAGATTTTTTGTCTGTTAGACATGCAAAAGCGATAACGCGCAATTGGGACACCCTCCCACGTACGAAAACTACATGCAACCCCTAATACGTCTATGGAAACAGCCTTCTATGACCGATGACGTTCACGTCGACATGCCATTTTGTGCCTTCTTTGACTAGCAACGACATGCATTTCAACATGTCGTTCTGTGCCGTCTTTGACCGACAACGACATGCATGTCGACATGCCATTTTGGGGGGTCGGTTTAAAGGCGTTCTAGAGAGGTAACGAGTGATTTGGGGCTTATTTGTCTAACAGACAGAATGTGCGGAATTTACGACCTAAACCCTAAACCCTAAATCCTAAACCCTAAACCATAAACCCTTAAACCAATCTGCAACTGACATGCAAACCTGAACCACCCGTTCCTTCTCTAGAACGACCCTAAACACTGAACTGGAGGCCCAGAACCATCCCACCCTCTCTCTAAAAGTCGTGCAAACCTTAACACGTTTCTGGAAATACTAATCGGACATCCTTAAACCCTAAACCCTCTCTCTAAAATCTCACTCCCATCCGATCTCATAAACTCTGGACATTATGTCTGTTAGATATGCAAAAGCGATAACGCGCACTTAGGATACCCTCCCACGTATGAAAGTTACATGCAATAACTAATACGTCTCTGGAAACCCTAAATCAACAAACTTGAACCCTCAAATCAATCCGCAACTGACACACAAGCCCCGAACCATTCGTTCTCTCTCTAGAACGCCCCTAAATACTGAACCGGAGGCCCGGAACCAACTCACTCTCTCTCTAAAAGTCGTGCAAACCCTAACACGTCTCTAGAAACACTAATCGGACATCCCTAAATCCTAAATCCTCTCTTTATAATTTCACTCCCATCTGATCTCGTAAACTCCGGACATTCTGTCTGTTAGATGCGCAAAAGCGATAACGCACAATTGGAACACCCTTCCACGTACGAAAGCTACATGCAACTCCTAATACGTCTCTCGAAACCCTAAACCAACAAACCTGAACTCTCAAACCAATCCGCAACCGACATGCAAGCCCCGAACCACTTGTTCCCTCTCTAGAACGCCCCTAAACACTGAACCAGAGGCCCAGAATCACCCCACTCTCTCTAAAAGCTATGCAAATCCTATCACGTCTCTGGAAACATTAATCGGACATTCCAAAACCCTAAACCCTCAATCAAAATTCTCACTCACAACTAATCTCGTAAACTCCGGACATTCTGTCTGTTAGACGCGCAAAAGCGATAATGCACAATTGGGACACCCTCCCACGTACGAAAGCTACATGCAACCCCTAATATATCTCTGGAAACCGTAACCAACAAATCTGAACCCTCAAACCAATCCACAACTGACATGCAAGCCCCGAACCACCCATTTCCTCTCTAGAACGCCCCCAAACATTGAACCGGAAGCCTGGAACCACCCCACTCTCTTTAAAACCGTACAAACCCTAACACGTGTTTGGAAAAATTAATCGGACATCCCTAAACCCTCTCTCTAAAATCTCACTCCCATCTGATCTCGTAAACTACGGACATTCAGTTTGTTAGACGCGCAAAAACGATAACACGCAATTGGGACACCCTTCCATGTACGAAAGCTACATGCAACTCCTAATACGTCTCTGGAAACCTTAAAAGAACAAACATGAACCCTCAAATCAATCCGCAACCGACATGCAAGTCCCGAACCACCCGTTCCCTCTCTAGAACGCCTTTAAACATTGAACGCGACTTTTACAAAGAGAGAGTGGAGTGGTTCAAAGAGAGAGTGGAGTGGTTCCGGGCCTCCAGTTCAGTGTTTATTGGCGTTCTAGAGAGGGAACGAGTGGTTCGGGACTTGAATGTCGGTTGCGGATTGATTTGAGGGTTCATGTTTGTTGGTTTAGGTTTTCCAGAAATGTATTAGGGGTTGCATGTAGCTTTCGTATGTGGGAGGGTGTCCCAATTACGCATTATCGCTTTTGCGCATCTAACAGACAGAATGTCCGGAGTTTACTAAATTGGATGTGAGTGGGATTTTAGAGAGAGGGTTTAGGGTTTAGGGATATCCAATTAGTGTTTTTAGAGATGTGTTAGGGTTTGCACGGTTTTTAGAGAGAGAGAGAGAGTGGGGTGGTTTCGGGGCTCCGGTTCATTGTTTAGGGGCATTCTAGAGAGGGAGCGGGTGATTCAGGGCTTGTATGTCGGTTGCGGATTGGTTTGAGGGTTCAGGTTTGTTCGTTTAGGGTTTCCAAAGACGTATTAGGGGTTGTATGTAGCTTTCGTACGTGGAAGGGTGTTTCAATTGTGCGTTATTACTTTTGCGCGTCTAACAGACAAAATGTCATGATTTTATGAGATCGGATGAGATTGAGATTTTAGATAGAGGGTTTAGGGTTTAAGGATGTCCGATTAGCATTTCTAGAAATGTGTTAGGATTTGCACGACTTTTAGAGAGAGAGTGAGTTGGTTCCGGGCCTCCGGTTCAGTATTTAGGGGCGTTCTAGAGAGAGAACGAATGGTTCGGGGCTTGCATGTCCATTGCGAATTGGTTTGAGAGTTCAGGTTTGTTGGTTTAAGGTTTTAGAGACGTATTAGGGGTTGCATATAGCTTTTGTACGTGGGAGTGTGTCCCAATTACGCGTTATCGCTTTTGCGTGTCTAACAGACATAATATCCAGAGTTTACGAGATCGGATGTGAGTGAGATTTTAGAGAGGGTTTAGGGTTTAGGGATGTCTGATTAGTGTTTCCAGAGACGTGTTAGGGTTTGCACGACTTTTAGACAGAGAGGGGTGATTCCGGGCCTCCTGCTAATAGGATTTTCCCGGTCATTGATTAACGGAAAAACCCATAGTTAGACATTAATAATTTATAAACAAGAAAATACAACTCGAGCTAGTGGAGTGTCAAGTTTGAGGTCGGTCCACAGGGAAATGTCGGAGTTAAAAATAATTGCTCGGTAAAGAAGTTTAGGTTTGCAAATGAGGCGGTAGAACGCTAGTCTTTTGTTTTTAAATGGAAAGCTTAATGAAACTAATGCGTAAAAAGAAAATAAGAAAACAAGTTAAACTAAGCGGAATGGCAATGGGGGTTCTAACACCTAACCTAGATTGCAACAGACTACTCCAATATCCATGACGACGCGAAGGAGGGATCACGGCCTAGGACCTCTCACGGAATATTTGGCAATCAAGAACAAGTCACGGGTCAAGAGATAACACTGGAGTTAAAGTTCGGCTCTCTAGACCACTTACAATTCAAAGGCGACAGAGATACAAGCACGGGATGTACTTGGCACAACCCGTCAAATAGGTTAACAACCCTGAACTTGGGCCAACGGGTGAGTACCACATGCCCCTAACTCCTATGAAACCTCAAGACAACAATTCAATAGCAATTAGGTGGTTTTTAGGTGAATTAGTTCATTGGGACATTTTGTCGAACACCTGGCAGGACATCGCTACAAGCACACGCCGTGCATCTTATGTCGACGACGTATCAAATAGATTAACACCGCACGATTAAGACCATAGGCATGAACATCCTACACCTTTAGGCCACTATAATTTAGGCACAAAAAATGAGAAATCATCACAAACCTAAATCGAGGGACGTTAGTCGCCCCACGACCAAACCTAGGAGGTTAAGTCAATGGATATGAATTACTCTTGACTTAGGATAATTACATACCTCAATTACACAAACTAGGGCAAGTCTAGGCCATCATTCGGAAGATATTTCATTGAATATTTATAAAGGATAGAAAATAGGTCTTATAAGGGAAATAACTTCGTTGAAACATTTTATCAAACACCTAGAGTGCCATAGATCAAAGTATCATGTGTGCCAAATAACTTGTCTACACATGATCAATGAGGTTAACAACCCCAAGTCTTGAACTAACATGAAGTTATCTTCCAAATTCAACCTAGATTATATCCTACAAAAATAGAGGTAAGCAATTAATCCTAAGCAAACATGTAACTCATATCTATGACTAAACCTATCACTGCTCACACATAATCAAATTATAACTAATTATGAGAATCATTCCTAAACAAGTCATAAAAATCTAATTAACAACTATGTAATTTTATTCAAGATTAACAAAGAGGATAAGCTTAGGATCAAGCTTAAACTTTAACAAATTCGCAAAGGACAAGCTTCAAAAACTTAAGGAAAAAATACTTGTGAACAACTAGATAATTTTCTTAGGAATACATGAAGAAGACATGATTAACAACAAGCTTAAGTCTTAAGAAATTTCCAAAAGAGAGTCTTCAAAAACTTAGAGAAAATTATTTGTTAACAACTAAGGATAGAAATTACATGGTAAGAGAGAACACCTACTTACCTCCATACTTAAGCAAGAACAAAAAACTTGAAGCATAACACAAGTTACCTAATTTGAAGGGTGAACAAATGCAAAGGAGGAAGAAGGGTAGAGAGAGGTTAGAGAAAACAAAACTTAGATATATACTTACTTGAATCTAATTATAATGAAGCATAGGAGATCCAAAAGTCGTGGCTCCCTATTTATATGTCTTTACATATCATAAAAAGATGGACAAAATTGCCCCTAATCACCAAAAAAACCAGAAAAAATGCAGATTTTTGGCCTTGTACCGGTCCACGACGGTTCTGTGAGGCCCCGATCCTAGAAATATCGAATAAAAATATTTATTTAAGTAAATATGAGTCTTAGAAATTTTTGTGGAATTTTGGGTATTTATCTCAAAACCATGAAAAATAAAGAAGAGATATAATAAGGGGCCTAAGTGAAAGAAAATATAGTTAGGAGTCCAAAATAGGAGTTGCCGACTAGTTGATGGTCCGACCGAGCTATTGCCGAGCAGTAGGAGTCCGGCCAGGTGGAGGTCCGGACAGCTCAGTTAGCCACTTGGCAGTTCGGCCAGATCAGCTCAGACGTGGCAGCGCGGCCACATGGGCAATCCAACTGGACGGCCATCTGTCATAAGGAAACAAAGTCCTGAGTGGACTGACGTCATCTTCCATTCCCGGCAGAAGGAGCCAAATTGAGCGGCTGGTGGGCATAGGTCGTCAGCCTAGAAGCCTAGACTGGGCGGGCGGCGGGGCCCACTCTCGGTGAGTGGCGCCGTTTGCATGTCTGCCACCCTCCAGATTATTTTCTTTTCCCAAATTCTATAAATACCGAACAATTCATTTCGTTTTGGTTACAACTTCAGCTTGAGAGCATTCAGACCTTCTCTCTCTAGAAATTGTCCGAAGCATTATTGTCCGGCAAAGCTCTAGACTTTATTCCAAGAGCTCGGCAACACCAGTATTGTACTCAGAGTGTTCGGCAAACCATTTGCCGTACACCTTCACCTTAAATTGTTGTTCGGCAAGTCTTGGCCGTACAACCAATCTCCTCAGAATCATTGATTAGTCCTCCGGTCAGACTTGATTCACTTTGGCAACTCATTCAGACGACCAATTTTGCTTCGGCAAGGATTGTATCGATTCGGCAAAACCTTGTTCGTGTCATCACCCGCTCGGCAAACACATTTTCAGCTTTGATCATTCACCCTTCGGCAAGTCAAGCTTCGGCCAAAGGTATAAAGTGCTACCCTATAATTTTTGTTCGGCAAAGGCCCTAGATATCAAAATATTGTTCGGCAGACTTAAAGTCAAGTCTAGCCTTGGCAAAATCTGCTCGACAGACTCACTCGGAGTCTTCCCGTATACTATTGTTGTCCCTCTCGACCGTAGCAGTTCAGCTCGGCAGAGTTTGTGCTCGGCCAAGCAATTAAAACACTGTTTCTATTCGGCAAAGCTAGCTTTCGGCTAAGCTTATGACCATGTCATTATTTAGTTCGGCCAAGTCATTGTCGGTCCGGCCGCGCTACCTTGCCCATGCAAATTAATTGACCATCACTCTGACCGAAGCAGTTTGTGCTTGGCAGAATTCAACCATTCTTTGACTATATTAGCTCGGCAACAACTCTGTTTGCTCGGGAAAGTAACCCAAGATCTCTTAAACAAGCCTCCGGTCATTTTCGACCAATCACCCGACTAAAAGCATAAATTAAAAAATGTTCTGATCAAATGTTGTCCGGACCTTAGTATGGCAGTTCGGCAACTGAGCCAACCGACTGTGTTTCATCTCGGCAATAATCCGACTGACCTAGTAATAAAAGGTCAACTCAGCCTAAGCAGGTTGACACCCCTAGAAAGGCTTGCAACTCTCTGGAAGAGTTACCCTTGGTTTTTATTTGAATTGCCTGAACCGTGGGAGCTCGGCAGTAAGCCTTCGGCGATGTACCTTAGGCAGAACTCTTCGGCTGATCAGTAGTGTTCGGTCAGTGAGCCTTCATCCAAACTTAAGTCTTCGGCAGACTTGAGCCTTCGGCCAGCTCAGCTCGGCAGTGTATGTTTGGGGCAGAATTCCTTGTTTAAAATTCTAAGTTAGACTTATAATCCAGATTTGGACTAGTCGAAGAAGAAGAAGAGATAGAAATCTAATGATCCTATTCAGGTGAATCTCTATATACTACTCTACTCGTACTTTTCAATGCATTTCCTTTGAAATTATAATTGTGGTTATTAAACCAAAAATGATATGTTATTTCCAAAAGAAGATTTCGAAAGAATGGATCATGCACAAATTCTTTTACCATGGATGAACAAATTGGAAAACTATTTTATGAAATTACAAACGACAAGGATTTATAATGAATTAAAGAGAAAAAGAAATTGAAATGGAGATGAAACGAAAATGAAATGTACATACGATGTCAGCATAACATTGAGCCTGTTATTTACATGCTTATAAGCATAAGGTCTACAATATGCTTATACGACAGAAGCATAAGGCACAATGATGATCAAAAATGCTTATACGACAGAAGCATAATGTTGGAAATTAATATGCTTATACGACACAAGCATAATGCTACTATACGCTTATACGACACAAGCGGAGGCATGGATGTGAAAAGTATGAATACTCATACGACATGGGCAATCCGATGAAAAGTGAATGACTGAACTCTAAAACGACACACTATGAAATGCAGGTTGGCATAGAATCAAAGCAAAGAAAATTTATTATAAAGCATTGTTATTACTATTGAGCCTTTGAGCCATATTTGCTTGTGAAACTAATCTTGCAGGGAACATTGTGAATCAATGAAACTTGTACTGCAGTATGTAGAAATTCACTCTAGCTTTATAGCTTATGCGTTTTCTAAAACCATTTTCATGTAAGGGTGAAGAATGATGTGGCAGCTCTCATTTAAATAATGTTTTGGAGCTTTTGTTTTACTTTTGATGTATTGGCTATGTTTTAATCCAAGTAATGTAATCCTGGGAAAATAAATGAGAACATCTTTATCACTGCTCTGGTTCTTGTTCACACGCTTCCGCATATTTATGTTGTTATGGAATTCTTCAACTCTTATATCTAGGCCTTTAGAGAGCTTGCTTATTGGCCGGTCATGGACTTATTCCGAGATCGGGATGGGTTGTGACAGGTTCAGTGGACCGTACAAGCTTAAACATTTTATATTCTCGGGTAAATTTCTAGAGAAGTGTAAAATTTTCGTATCCTTGTACCGGTCCACGACGGTTCAGTGGACCGGTACAAGCCGTAGCTTTTCACCAGATTTTGCTTTTTTTCGATAGCTTTCCAACGCCATATTATAAAGCTCAATCGGAGATTCACATCAAAAGTTATGCCTGTTTTACCAACGGGGGGTGCGACCATGGCATTGTTCAGCTGTTTTCTTCTTGATCTTCTGGAAATTTGAGACCATCTTCTGGAAATTAGCACTTTGGTGCTCTTTGATGCTCTTGACTTCAAATCATGGCTCGGTTTGGTATCGGGGACTTCCGAACTCCTCCTGGGAGTGCTAAATAGCCTGTACAAACAATAAAAACTACAAAAACGAGATTAAATGCATATGTACAAAAATGAACTAAATAGTAAACAACTAATAACGTAAACTAATTAAAAAGAGATGGATTGATACACAAAAACTACATTATTGTGTGCTAATCACACACCCCAACTTATCGTTTGCTAGTCCCGAGCAAACTCACACTAGGACTCGATCTAACTAACAACGATATGTGAAATGATATGTCCTTTAAACCCCCGGGCAGCCCCGGTAGGTCGAGTAAGGTCTCGCGAGGGTTTTTAGCAATGAACTACCCTGTAACGACCCGTCCCAGATTAATAAGAAAAATTATAATCCACCTACGAATCGTCACCATATTTAAAATATTGACAAAGGCCAATTGACTTGTTTTCCGAAAGACCATAAATTTTTTTCTTTTATTTTTAATAAAAACTACGCAGTGGAAATAAATAATGATATAAGAGCTCCAACACAAACTACTGGTACCAAGTGTGACAAGTCTAACTCAAAGGAAAAATGACCCAGAACATGGTCCCAACAAACACAAACTGAGTAGTCCACTACAACAGAAACTAAAAGTCTATACAGTAGAAACCTCATAATTCCTCACACTACACCTGTAAGGAGAACAGAGCTAAAAACAGAGAAATATGACTCCTGCTGGAACGAGTCCCGAAGTCCTGGCAATGAACTCACTAAGCCTCCTTACCTGGATAAAATGCCACAACAAAAAGAAGAGGGCAACAATATCCAGGAGTGTCAGATTAACAGTTAAATATAATATTTCATCAATAACAATGTAATTAAATAGAACAACAATGTGAGGGGTTGTGACTCTCCTCTGAACAAGCCAACAGTAAAAGATATATATCAACAACAATCATCTAATACATTATCGTAGTGTATTCACGAAGTCATATACTTGTTCATTATGATAGTGCATTCACGAAGTCATATACTTGTCATTATGATAGTGCATTCACGAAGTCATACACGTATCCATGATTATTGTGTATTCACGAAGTCATACACTTAGTCATTATGATAGTGTATTCACGAAGTCATACACGTATCCGTCATTATTGTGTATTCACGAAGTCATACACTTAGTCATTATGATAGTGTATTCACGAAGTCATACACGTATCCGTCATTATTGTGTATTCACGAAGTCATACACTTAGTCATTATGATAGTGTATTCATGAAGTCATACACATATCCATCATTATTGTGTA
>NMUG010005441.1:0-13133 GCA_002855965.1 Monotropa hypopitys | reverse complement strand
CAAGAAGTACTCCAACTAGGTAATAAAAGTCTCAACTACGAAGAGTCACTACAAGAAACGTCCAAAGAAAAGGACCGACATCTAGAATGAAAATGCATAACTCCAAAATCGAGTTCACAATGCTACTAGCATAAGACAACAAGTTGGTAATTCCCACAACACACAACTCGATTTTAACAAACAAAAATAAACAAGTCTACTAAGACTGAGAAGTCGGCGGCTGCAGATTTGTAGTAGCTATAGCGTATGCCCTACCACGAGTCATCTGGTCCACCTGTTGCTTGCCTCTCTGAATTGAAGCCCGACTAGCACATCTAGAACTGGTTCCTCTCTCGAACTGAGGATTTGGTGCAAATGACTGATGTTGAAGTTGCTGACTGTGACCTCCTGGCTGGAACTGCTTAACTATTGGTCCACCCGACGAGTGATGCCCAACTGACATCTCTTCCCGCCTGCCGCTCCTCTGTTGGAAAATTCTTCCCACGTGCCCTGACTGGCCGCACTCAAAAAAAGTAACCTGGGGACACCGAGAACGATAGTGCCCTTCCTGATGGCAATGATGACAAACAAGGTGGTTCCTGGGTTGCTCTCCTGCAACACCAACACTGACAAGGGACTGAGAACCCTGCTGACTTCAAGAAAGAGGATGATCTCTAAGTCGCTTCCTTCCAAGACTGCCTGACGAAGACGTGGAATGTGAAACAGAAAACTGTCGACGAGGCTCCCACACTCTGACTTCCTTTTCCTCTTCCTGGCAAATAGGCTCAACAGCCCTGACACATCTAACATGGCAGCAAAAGAACGGATACACTGCCCAAAAATAAGCCTCCGTATGGAGAGACGAAGACCCCGCTCGAACCTCTTACACTTGCGATCTTCAGAATTGACCAACTCTGGGGCAAAACGGGACAACGACTGGAATTTGATCGCGTATTGGGAGACCGTCATGTCACCCTGCTGCAACAGCTCGAACTGCATCCTCAACTGCTCACGAAATGCGTCGGGAAAGTACTGGTCTTCGAAGAGAGAAACAAACTACTCCCACGATGTAGCATCAACATCTTCATCTACCAGTCCCGGATTCGCAACTCTAGCCAACCTTCACGCATCTCTCTTGACCTCAACAATAGAATTCCACCACTCTCCGGCTTCACCAACTAACTGATACGATGCGAAAGACACTCGCAAGCCATCTTCATGAATTTGAAGAGTATCCAACACCCTGCAGACTCCGGAAAGCCAATGATTGGCCTCAATAGGCTCACCCTCTCCATTAAAACTAGGAGGGTTCATAGCACGGAACTCACACAAAGCTTGCATCACACAACTGACATCCCCGGCTCTAGGGGCTTGAACTTCTCTGGTGGCCTCAACCATGGCCTCGGCAAGCTGCCTCACAAACAATCTAGGGTCCACTACTTCTTCTCGACCCACTTCAACGTTTTCCTCTTCACGAACATCTTCTATCGGGACTTCCTGACGTGCTCGACGAACCCGACGACCTCTCTGACGATTAACCATGCCGACAATCGAAACGCTAGCGGTGATATATCCTAGCAAACATTAAACATTGCAATCAATATACAAGTCACAGTGGTGCTAAGCTCAAAATTTATAAACAAGAACTAGGAATCAACTTACACCGTAAGCTAGGAGAATCAACCACTTACTCAACACCCACACATAACTATAGGTATAACCTCCAACACATCTGCGGAAACCAAACTCATCCGAGTACAAATACTAACTCTTATGCCTCAAACAAGGGCCTACTAATGCCAACTTCCTATGCCTCAAACAAGGGCATACTAATGCCAACCTCCTATGCCTCAAACAAGGGCATACTAATGCCATGCAACACTCAATGCATGCAAACACACACAAAAAACTCCACGGAAAATACGTGAAAACCCCATTAAGATAAAAATCTTCCCAAAGTTCCAAGGTTTTCGAACCAAAAGCTCTGATACCAAGTTGTCATGTCCCGGATTTTCAAACCATTTTTTTTAAATGGAATAAAAGGAAGGTTTATTGTGAAACCATATTTACCAAACCACAAGCAAGGGGCCGTGAATTATAAAACATGCGGAAATAAAACAACAACAATCCTTTTAGTTTCCATGAATTTGCCATCAATAAAATGATATTACAACTCTTTAAATAAAAGAGGGATGTCCGTAGGCTATAAGGGAAAAGAGGGGGAAATGTAATAATAATACAAAATGAAATATATTATCATGCTCCTCACCAGGGAAAGTAGAGCAAGCCTAAGCCAACCCTGCTACGAGCAACCCAACCAAGCAAACCTGCAAAGGACTGTAGAAAAAGGTTGAGTCATAAAGACCCAGCAAATATGCACCTATCAAGTGCAAACGTAACTATGGTGACATGTGCAAGTGGTGTGAATTCCTATAATACAGTCCCAAGCATGACAAAGTCTTACAACCTCAACACCACTACCAAGGCACTAACCAAGTCTAAAGCATAAGTCTAACCAATACTTTTATCAACAAAGGCGTGCTAAGAGAGAACCCAACCGTTTACTATCACTCAAGCCAACTATCACGCAAGCCACAATCCTCTCTCTTTACTAAGTATTACCATCTATACACTTAGGCAACGCGTACTAACACAAGGGTCATAAGGACCAAGAATCCAAACTACGATCGCACGACATGGTAAACTATGATTATAACTGGGGAGGCTACTCCCAAGAACACAACCCATCTACAACAAGGCCCAAGCCTTTTACTATCCATAAGAACCATGTCTTTACCATGGCTAATTCCACGACTTAGCCAAATATCCACAACGGGCTAATTCCACGACTTAGCCAACATCATAATCCACCTAACCGTAGTATCTGACTATCCTCTATATATAAATATAGGTACACATTGGTGAATTGATTATCTTATTTAAATAGTGTGTTCGACTCCCGGCTTAACATCACTTTGAAACCATATCACACGAGTCTCGACCGCCTCACTAAATAAGGACTGGCTTACCCCAAACATGGACTACATTTTGAAAGGGTCACACGAGTCTCGAACCGTCCCACGAGTAAGGATCGGCCAACCCTAAACATAGACCATCATGTTGAAAACCAATTTGGAAAACTGTTAAGCCCGGGATCGATTTAGAGTCTCCTTGGCGAGAACAAGGATGGACTCACTCACGTCGAAGTGCCACGAGGGATGCACTATCATACGAGGTGTCACGAGGAATACACCATCACACATGAAGTGCCACGAGGGATGCACTACTACACGAGGTGCCACGAGGAATGCACTGAATATGAGGTGTCACGAGGGATGCACCGTCTAACAACGATCAAGGGCCACATCGTTTGGCATCCTAAACTGTGTTCACAACTTGGTTATTTAAATTTGGATGATTAATAGGTGAATTGAGTAGATTTTCAAGTGCGAATCAAAGGAGACGAATTCTCCATCTAAGGCAACGAGTTTGCCAACAAGGGACGAGTTCCCAAATCGATGGTGATGAATTCACCCAAATCATTTCTACCACAAGTGTCGATAGCCTAGGGACGAGTTCCCTAGCCTAGTGTGACTAATTCACACACACAAACCCAATTCTCTCCACCAAGGCATTTCAACAAACACCTAATATGCACAAAGCACACAAGGGTCCTAGTCACCAAGGACACCTAAACAATCACCCAATTCCCATTCACAAGCTCAAAACCACATGCAAGGGCCCATACAAGATCTAGTCACCTCACTAAGCCATGAATCGCGGGCCACACATACAAGAGCCTAAGTAACATCTCCCAATTTGTCCAAGACCACTCATAAGGGTCTAACCAAGATTTAAAAATCCTAGGCAACCATGAATTTCACAATCCATGCCTCTTGGGCATTCTATCAAACACTTAGCGGGCATACAACCATCACACAATTTCACTAATTTGAATGCCTAGGACAAAATCCCCAAATTCTCATCAAACTCCAATAATTAAATTATGAGTCCTAGACCTCAATTCACTATCGCATATCCTTACAACCTTCAATACCACTCTAATCCAATGCAAGGATGAGTTCAATTGTCTTTAATCAAAACATGTCAAATCTCATAATTTCCAAAACATGGGTTTTTAAAAAAACCTTTGATTTTAATTATGTAAATCAATTTAGTGGCCTAACACAATCACATAAACACGAGATAGAAGCATATTTACCTCAAGCTCCAACAATGGAGGAAACCTTAGCCGCGAAATCCTCGGCACCGACGAACCTACACACGTCAATGGATAGATCACAACAAGGGGAATACAAGTCCCTAAAGGACCAACAAGAGAAACCCACTTTATGAATTGACTTACCCGAAAAATTTGGGGGAAAGCTTCGATATCTACGTCACCGGAAAGCTCTCGTCGCGGTGATCAACGTTCCTCTTTGACAAAACTCCAACGGGAGCTTGGAGGGTCCTCAAATGGTAGAGAGAAGGGAGAGGAGGGAGCTATAGAGGTGGAGAGAGAAGGAGTAGTGCAAAAATGAGGTTGGGGATGACCCAATTCGTGCCAACAATGATATATATAGTCCCCCACTTGAAATGACAAAGTTGCCCCTCATTTAAACATTTTCGCGGGGTTTTTACACTCGGCGACCGGTCGACCACATCACGTGTACCGGTCGCGGCTACCTGAAGGGTTCTCTGAAATTCGACGACCGGTCGACCAAATACCGTGTACCAGTCGCAGCCCTTTTTAATCTCGACCGGTCGACCACATTGCGTGTACCAGTCGACGCCTATTGGAATGTCCACTGAACCAACCCGACCGGTCGACTGAAATACGTGTATTGGTCGACGTTAAGAAAATTGTAAGGAAAACTTTAAACTTTGATAACTTTCTCGTCCGACCTCCGATTGAGGCGAATCAAGTCTCGTTGGATTCGTAATCGAATTCTCTATCGTAATCCAGGGTCAACCACCTTAAAATCACACTAGGATTTTCAGATAAAATAAATTAAGGTTCTAATCTAATTTAGAATGCGAATTTATATTCCGGAAATTTCTTTATAAAATACGGGTCGCTACAGTGCATATACAATCAATACAAATTTGCCACCATTTTTATATACTTGTCTTTTCATTTCCGAATAAATATCTGCATAAAGAAGACGTCCTTTTATGTCTTTATCTTCATTAGAATTCGACACATGCAAGGTCATGCCTGCTCCGTTGTTGCGTACGAGAAGAACATAAAAATGTCTTCGTCCTAAAAATACCATCTCGGCTCATGCGTCGCATTTATCGCTTTCATTTTTATTTCTATAGCCCGGTCTTGTCGGTATGCTATATACTTGCCGTCTAGCTCGGACTATATCCAGCTCGGTTTATATTATATGTATTGTCGTCTAGCTCGGACTATATCTAGCTCAGTTTATATATATGATATCTTATACCCCTGTCTATACATACATATACTTATATATATTACATCATATATATAGTCTCTCTCTCTCTCTCTTCAGCGATTCACATTCGCTTTCCCCAAAACTTTCAAATAAAACAAAATTCCTGTATCTGTACTCTGAAGTGAAAGCTAGCAGTAGCTATCAGACTCGGATTAAAGGAATACCTTGTGACTTGGGTCATTCCGGAGCACTTGATATTATATGGGATTTTTCACACTCAAAGAAAATAACTCCCTCCCCCATTTTTTAAAACACAGTCGAAGCTCTATCTGAAAAATACTCAAAACACTTTAAAAGCTAAAAAATCAAATTCCTCGATCCATACTCTGGATTGAAAGCTTGCAGTAGCTATCAAACTCAGATTAAAAGAATGCATTGTGACTCGGGTCATTTTGGAGCACTTGAGGCAAACAATTTCAAAAATCATTTCGCGGTCAAAACTCTGTCCGACCCAAAAATACAAAAATTATTTTACAATCGAATCTTTGTCCGACTGAAAAATACAAAAACACTTTAAAAAACAAAAACAAAGTTCCTCGATCCGTACTCTGAAGTGAAAGCTTATAGTAGCTATCAGACTCGGATCAAAAGAATGCCTTGTGACTCGAGTCATGCCGATTCACTCGATATTCTTTAGAACTTCCAAACTTAAAACATACATTCTTTCAAAAATACAGTCGAAGTTCTGTCTGACCAATTTCAAAATATTCTTTCAAAAACTCAGTCGAAGTTCTGTCCGACTGTAGAAAATCTTCTCTCTCAAAATACAACCGAAGTTCTGTCCGGCTTAAATAAAATTTTGCTTTCAAAATGCATTCGAAGTTTTGTCCGGCTATAGAAAATCTTCTTTTCAAAAATGCAACAGAAGTTCTGTCCGGCTCAAAGAAAAAAAATTATTTCAAAACGCAGTCGAAGTTCTATCCGATTATCAGAAATAAAAAATAAATTAACAAAACAACGTCATTTTCGCAAACACAGTCGGAATTCTGTTCGAGTGTAGAAAATCACTTTTTCGCCGAAATTCTATCCGGCTTAAAATTAATTCTTTCTTCAAAACAAAACCGGGCCAAAAGCCGCCCGCAACTCTTTCAAAATCTAAACTGGGCCATCAGAATGCCGATCAAAATTCCTTATTTCTAAATTTAAACCGGGCCGAAATGCTATTCGTCAACAACTATATTAAGGAGTCATTCAGTTCAATTCATTTCATACATATCAGTATCATTTATCATTTCTCTTGGCGGAGAAAACAATTAATTTGGGGTTTAAAAGAAATTTGTTTTTGAAAGAGAAGTATCGAAAGGGCGAGTGGGGTGCCTAACACCTTCCCCATTCATAATTTAATCCCCAAACTCAAATTTTTTGTTATGCAGGCATCTTTTCTAAATAAAAAGACATCTTGTCCAAACAAAATAACATCTTTTTCAAATAAAATACTGGTGACTTGGCACACCGCAACTCTATGCCGGGTGGCGACTCCGAAAACAGATTAATAATAGGCTCCATATTATTTAGGCAATTGCAAAACCATTGTTAAATCTGAATATTTTAAAATCGGCACACTCTGGCCATCATGGTCATTTTCAAACAAAATTGTAAATTAACCCACATAATGGCAAACAATCCCAACAGCGCGGATTTCTCCGTCCCGGAAAATTGAATCCTCCGCGTAAGGAGGCGAGGGAAGGACGAAAAAATTCCCCAGCGCGACACAAACCTCTTCCAACCTCACAACATTTGCTTGAGCCTGCACCTGTTTAATTGCAAAGTTTCTAATTGACGAGTGAGCTCATCAACCTTTTGATGAAGGCTGACTAGCTCACTCAAGGTGAATTTTCCAGAACTACTTGAACCTTGGTTCATCATGGATCTCTCTCCAAGGTCCAAGTTATTCCATGTACGATCTTGCTTCGCCATGTGGCCTAGGTGTTCCCAAGCCTCATCCGAAGTTTTATCTTCCAACTTACCGTTGCACATCATGTCAATAATTTTTCGGCTATTCATGGAACAATCATTGTAAAAATAAGTGACGAATTAATATTTGTTAAAACCATGATGTGGAATGGTCATGAGTAAATCCTTTACATGCTTCCAATTTTAATAAAGAGAATCTCTATTTTTTTATCTAAAACTTTGAATTTCAGCAATGAGGAGATTTCTTTTCGAAGAAGGGAAGTATTTAGCATAAAATGCGTCAAGCACTCATTTCCATGTGGTAAGACTTTGTGGCTCCAACGATTGGGACCATGCCTTTGCCTTATCTTTCAAAGAATGAGGAAACAAAGTTAGGCGAGTCATGTCCAATTGTTGAGGTGTGGCCATGGAGTCCACAAGGTACTCAAAGTCCCTCGTATGTTGTAGAGGATTGTCGCATTCATGTCCATAAAATGGAGTCATAAAGGTGTAATGATTGGTCTTCATGGTAAAGCCATTGGCATGTGTGCTCTCAGGTAAAACAATGGCCGATTGAGGAGTAATGTGTTCGGGATTTATGTAATCCCTCATGGTTCTCGCCGGTACAACCATTGGTTTTACGTCAAATTGGTCTTCCCTCAAACAATTATTCTCCTAACAAAGATTAAAGTCTTCTAAGGGCACATCAACAAATGAGGAATCCACACTCACTAATCTCCGCGACAAGTCGCGGGTCCAAAATCGATGATCCAGAGATGTAACAAAAACATGGACTAGTGGGTGACTTCTTCAACAATTGATGCAAAAAATGAAACTAAATAGAATGGATTACTTATAAAGGTCAAATTACCTTCACTATTCACTATTTGTCCGAAGCATAGAGAATACTAATCGCCCAAGCACAATATTCTGGTAAGTCTGGAGTCGAATCCACATGGAGGACTGACAAAAACTTGTACTAGTGGGTGACTTCTTCAACAATTGACGCAAAAAATGAAAATAAATAGAATGGATTACTTATAAAGGTCAAATTACCTTCACTATTCACTATTTGTCCGAAGCATAGAGAATGCTAATCGCCCAAGCACAATATTCTGGTAAGTCTGGAGTCGAATCCACATGGAGGACTAATGATAGTGAAGCAGATGATAATTTGATGGTGAATGCAGTGGGATGCTAGCCTCTTCGGTTGCGTGATCGTGTGGTGGGATTGAGATATTAAAACTATAATTCCTAATGACACTTTAAGTTAAACCAAACTACTAACAAATATGAGGGAATAACACTTAGATTAATAAAAGGTGTGGTTGGGGAATCCGCACCAATACGTCATCCATGACACTTTGAGTTCTCAATAACAATTAAAACATGGATATTCAGGCACGATAGAGATTGCACTAAACGAACATCAAACACCTTGCAAAAGATGTTTTAAGAATCATGGATGCCAATACAATTGTTAATCCATAGGAAAAATTCATCAATCTCACAGAGTTGATATACGAAGGGATTTCTCCGTGTGAATCTTCCGTAAACACAAATCAAGAGAACTTTTGGGGGTATGGACTCTGATATGGGCATCATCCCAATCATACCTAGAGAAACTACTCACTCATTGTATTTGTTGCATGCATATTCATAATTGTTGGAAGAAAAACCATGAAAGAGATTAAGAAAAAAAAATCAAGACAAAAACTAAACTGAAAATAGATTAAACAAGAAGAGAAAGATCAATACTTTATTACTTACTTATTGTATTGAAGACATGAACTTAGAATAAAAGCTTGCATGGAGAAGATGGACATGGAGGAGAGAATAGAGTGGTGGCTCTAGACTCCCTCTTAACCCTAATTAAGTCTAAGAAAACTTGATTTTTTTTCAAAATATTCTTAACCTAATCCTCAATATATATCCAAGATTTCTCTTTCAAAAGAATTACAAAAACACACATGGATTATGAATTTTAAACTCAAATTTTTCTCTCGCAGCGCCTGTTATCGATAATCCGGTCTGATGTGTCATCGATAACCTTGATTTTTAGATTTGGATCTTCACGAGTTATCGATAACCTGGTTTTGTGATTATCGATAACCACCTCGTCTGGTTTCATGCTGGGCTTTCCTCTTGCACGAGTTATCGATAACATAGACTTTTGGGTTATCGATAACTATCTTGTCTGGTTTCATGCTAGGATTCTTCTTCTACCGATTATCGATAACATGCAATATGTGGTTATCGATAACCACCTTCACTGGGCTTATGATGGGTTCTTTCAATGATCCTTAAAAGAAAGTGGAGATGAGGGAGAGGATATAAAAATTAAAAAAGAAGGGTAACAATTTTTTTATATTTTTTATATTTTAATACTCGAATTTTAATATTTTTGGTATATTTTAATTATAAATTAACTTAAATGAATTAAATAATAAAAAGACATAAAATATTATAAATTAAAAACAAAAACCAAGGGTAGGGGTCTGGGTATTTTAGTATAGTATTGGTAGGCCCCCTCCCCCTTAAGTTAAATTTCAATAAAAAAATTATAAAAATATTATAACATGCAATATTTTTTATCACTTACTAATTCATTTAAGTTAAATTTCAATAAAAAATTATAAAAATATTTAAATTGTAGTTATTTTTCAAATAGTTCTTTTTAGCGAATATTTTGTAATTGCTATTTTAAAAAAACTATTTTAAATGACTGTTTTTAAATGGATATTTTAAATAAAAAATTTTAGTATTTTTTAATGGTCCTTGCAAAACTATTCTTAAATTTATTTAGTGGTTAGTTTTGCAACGACTAGTTTATTTAATGGCTAGTTTTACAATGACTAATTTTTTTAACGGCTAATTTTGCATCAACTAGTTTTTAAGAGCTAATTTTGCAACGACTAGTTTTTAACGGCTAGTTTTACAACGGTTAGCTTTTAACGGCTAGATTTATAAAACACTCCTATTTATTCAGTCTTCAACTTACTTTTCTCGCACAACATAGATCGGAGTAATTTTTCAAGTGCAGATAGTGTCTCATACAACAATCTTGACTACACACTCGAATTCACTACCGATCAGGTTAATTATTGATTTTTAATTGAAGTTACACACCTAACAACATTGTTCTTATAAATCATTTATTATTTTTGACAGATTTTTGAAAGTAGAGATGATATGTTGCATTTGGGTGTGAACTGTTGGTCGAGATAATGTAATCGTGGTTATCATAAAAAATCATTTTATTTAAAAGGCAATAAACTACCAAAATGCATTCTTGGTTGTGAAAGATGAGGAGTATACAGACCGTCACAATATATTCTTGAAGGAGAAACTTTGAAAAGGAATATTGGGACAAAAAATATGATTGTCCATTTGAGCTACGAGGTATACCAATACCTCCAGATGGAGTAATGTGAGGTTTGCGGATATGTTGCGGTTTCCATAACCATAAAACATCAAAATATTTTGATGGCCACGAGTACCCGTCAAGACTAAAAGTTGTAGAGAAAGAATTTGTGATCAACATGGGTAACAACATTGCGCCTCGTGAAATTTTCAGTGTGTTAAAGCAAAGGGATCCATCAAATACCACAGGAATCAAAAGCATTTACAATGTCATCATCAAAAACAAGGAAGGAAAATGGGGCGACGTGAATTTTATTCAGTATGTTTTATCTCAATTAATTACCAAAGCATATCTTCATGATTTTTGTACAGATCAAACAACCAATGAGATCACATATATTGTTGGGATTCATCCCAAAAGCCTAGAGTTATATGTCAACTTTCCGATTGTGTTGATCGTTGATGCAACATATAAGATGAATGAGTACAGAATATCTCTACTAGAGGTTGTGGGTATCACATCCACAATGCATACTTAAATCTTATGTTTGCATATCTTACAAACGAGAGAGAAGAGAGATTGACTTGGGCCTTGACCACCTTAAAAATGGATGGTTCGAAAGGGTGCATTGATGCCATCAGTGTTTGTTTTAGATCAAGATTTGGCACTTCTTAATGCCATTGAAGCTTGTGTTTCCCATGACACGTCACATCCTCTGTGTATGGCACATAAAAGAGAATGTCGTGAAAAATTCTAGTCCTATACTTGGTCTGTTAACAAAACAAATTCTCGTGTCATAGTACTCCCTTATTATGTCATCGATGCCATTATCTTACCAGCAAAAGTGGCAGGTTATTTGCGAGGAATTTAAATCCTATCTACGTGTTTTGAATTACCTCAGAGATACATGGTTAAAGCCTTACAAGGAGCGGTTCATTAGAGCATGGGTAGATACTTGTATGCACCTTGGCAGTAACTCTAATCAAAGGTAAATTTTAGTGCAAATCAATTTATTTCTAATAATTTGCTACTTCAACTTTCCCGTTTCATCACTTCGCATTATTTTATTACAGTGTGGAGTGTTCACATGCCCGACTGAAGATGTATTTGGGTGATACCATGTCTTCATTGGAGACATCTTTTGTTAAAATAGACAAGATGCTTGTACATCAATTTGAGGTCATTAAGAAGTCGTTCAAGAAATCAATCAACATTCCACGCCACAAACAGATCAAGGGTAACATTTATGTCGCATTTCACTAGAGGGAATGGAGTTCATCGATGGTCAACTGCAATGTGCTGCTACGGCCTTGCCACATCTAGCCGGTTATTGTGAATGTACAATCAAATATACCTATAGAATGCCATGCATGCACGATCTTGCACTCTATCGTTCTCTTTCTATTCCAATTCCATTAGGTCAGATACACGCTCATTTGACTAGGTTGTCAATGAACGCACACCAGTCTAATGACGGGGGACCTCGACCGGACAGAATATCTAAAATTATTGATAACTTAGATAGTATGGATCCTGATATGCGAGAGCATATGACAGACAAAATTATCGATATAATGGATCCATCTCATAGCATAATTAAAGGCCAAGCATATAACACTGCACATAGAGGTCGACCTATTGACAAAGATGAGCAAAGTAAATGCCGCATACCTTGTAGTTTAGAGGCATCTTGTTCAGGATCTAGGTGGATATCTAACTCAACTCACATTGTATCAGTCACCAAACCAACTCCAACCTCCAAAAGTCACCCATTATCAATATCAAGCTTCATCCATCATTGATCCTTACATTCAACAATTACCTAACCAACTCCAACCTCCAAAAGTCACCCATTATCAATATCAAACTACATCCATCATTGATCCTTACATTCAACAATTACCTGAGTCCTATAGGGGTTATATTACTCATACTATTGATGTTCAGGTTGATGGTCATTGTGAATTCAGAGCAATAGCATTGCAAGTCAGATATAACGAAGATGATTAGAGACGGGTACAGTTGGATATTATTGAAGAGATTCAAGAAAATATGAACTTATACAGTGTGCTTTATCCATTAGTTGGTTGGTCAAACAATCTGTTACATTTGCTTAATTGCTTCGAGCCCACGGCACCAAGTAAACATTGGATGGATTCCATGACTTTAGGATGTGTCATTGCATCAGGGTATAACTTTATATTACATACATCTGAGACAAATATACCAGGATGTTTTACTCACTTGCCATTAAGGTCTACACCAGTTCCAGTCCGAACACGACGAAAATTACTATTGCTCGTATTCAACGACATTTCGTGCAAGTTTTTTTAAGTTCTCATTATCTTGTATCTCCAATTCTATTATGGTGGTGGAAAAATACATTGGTCAAAGCCAAGGAATAGGCAAATACTTATGCAACACATCTTACTTTA
>NMUG010005440.1:0-13132 GCA_002855965.1 Monotropa hypopitys | reverse complement strand
ACACTGCAACATAAAAAGAACACAACCGGATTTTGGACCGGAATTCTGGTCAGTGAGCCGGCCGGTAAGCCGGTTGGCAAGCCGGTTTGGATTTTTGAATTTTGGTTCCCTTCCTTTTGAGAATCCTGCAATTATGTTAAGTGTATACAAGCAAACGTGCAGAATATAAATTCAGAATATATTTCAAGGCATAAAAGGATGGAATTTAAATTATATTCAAATTTAAGAAATAAATTCAAAACCATTCCATCTTTATAAATCTCTTCTCTCCTTCTCAAATCTTCTTTCTATACAAGAGAGATATATGTCTTGAATGACATATATTCAACCAATCACAATCATCCACATCATTCATTAAGATTCACATTAAAATTATAAAATGAATATTCACTTATTCATTTAATCATTTAATCATTAAATGACATACTAAGAAATTGTGAATGTTTTGGGGACTATATATACCTCATTAAGATCCTCTTTGTATTTTTTCATATTTTTACTCTCATTAAGAGTCTTTTGGTCTTTTTGGCTAAGGGGACTATATATACCTATGTTGTATATGTTTTGGACATTTTGTATGTTTTAGTTAGGATTTAGATAGAGGGGAGAGCCTCCCTCTCCTCCTCCCATTTCTTCTTCTTCTTTTTCCTTCATTTTGAGCACCTTCCATGGAGTTTGGGCTTGTTTTTTCTTCATTAAACATGTAAGGAATCTCCCCCTCTCTTCATTTATATATTTTATTTCATGTGTTGTGTTATATAATTTGTTGTATTTCAATTCATGTGGTGATTATGTCTATGTTCTTGCCATGTTTGTTGAGGTACTAGTTGTAATGAGGGAGTAACCCTCTTGGATTGGCCATGGGGTGACTAGCACCCGAAGCCTTGTGTTGTATTGATTGCTTTCATGTTTTGGGCTTGAATTGTA
The DNA here is from genome assembly GCA_002855965.1 of Monotropa hypopitys. Lineage (NCBI taxonomy): Eukaryota > Viridiplantae > Streptophyta > Magnoliopsida > Ericales > Ericaceae > Monotropa > Monotropa hypopitys. The sequence continues at coordinate 12,205 of NMUG010005440.1, read as the reverse complement.
GTGGTTAGGGTGTATTGAACTCATTCCTAGGATCTAAACTTAGTGGTGTTAATCACCTTGATGAGTTGTAGATAATAACATTGTCACAACCCATGCTTGGTGTGATGTCCCGCTAGGTGTTCGATAAAATGTCCCAATGAGCGATTTACCCTTGAAACCACCTAATCCTTAGTGAATTGTGATCTTGAGGTTGCGTAGGAGTAGGGAGCATGTGGTTCTCGCTTTAGGTCTTAGCTTAGGGTTGTTAACCTATTTGATGGGCCATAGACAATGAACCTTGGCATGGCCTATGCTTGTAGCTATGTTACTCTAGGTGTTCGATGAATTGTCTAGTAGAACAGAATTCTAGCTCCCACACCATCTCATGACTGTAACGACCCGATTTCCCGTGATCCCGTTAAATTAATTTGTCCCAAAATTTTAAAGGCGGAATAGTGATTTAATCTTTTTGTTTTGTTCAATAAATGCGAATAATAATAATGGTAAGATTATTATTATTATTGTAATTATTATTAGTATAAATCAATATAAGTAATAAGCAAACGAAAAACAAAAACAAAAAAAATAAACTAAAACATATAATGTATCCTAAACCCTACAGCTACCCATCCACTTCCCTCCAAAAATACATAACCCTCCCGTAACATTTCCCTTCCCCCCCAGCCGAAACCCCATTTCCCTTTTCTCCCCTTCCCCTCCCAATCGAGAAACCCCCCACCTTGTCCCCCATGGCTGCCGCAGTAAAGAAGGAAAGAGGAAGAGGGATTGCAACCAGTGGCGGCTGGAGGTGGCGCAGCAACGGGAGAGAGGGAGGCACGCAACGGTTCAGGCGAAGGCAGGGGTGGCGGCCATTGGCGGTGGTGGCGTGGGCTGGCGGCAGTGGTGCGATGTGGAGGAGAGATGAAGGGGTGGCATAGGCAGTCGACGGGAAGAGGATAGGTGGGTGGCTAGCGGCTGGTGGCTAGCAGTGGCAGTGCAGGCGGTGCGGTGCGGCGGTCGCGCGGTGAGAGGGAGAGCTGCGGAGCTCGGTGTAGGGTGGCAGCGCAGCTGGGCTACGGTGGGAGGCTGCGATGGGGCAGTAGCACAGCGGTGGTTCAGGCTGTGTGCAGCAGTGGTGCGTGGCGACACTGTAGTGGATGCTGCAGTTGGGGTCCGGTGTGGCAGTGACACGGTGGTCCAGGATTGATGTGGCGGTTCGCGACAAATGTGTTTCGACTGTATGAGGTATACACGATTTGTTCATTTTGTATTCGTGTAGGTGTATACGATTTATGGTTGTGCGAGTTTTTGTATTTGCGAGCGTGTAATTAGATGTACCTGATTGTGCGTGCAGGGGTTGGCTGTGATGATAGAGGTTTGACCGTGTTGCTTTATCGGCTGCGACGATGGTTTGCCGGTGGGTAAATTCTTGGCTACTATTGAGTGTGTGCATGTGCGTGCATTTAGATTTTCCTTTCGTGCTTATTCGTACATATTTCACATTGCGTCACATTATATACTTTTGTAGGATTCCCTTATCTAGGTGAGTCGATTAGGGTGTCGTTAGGCGAGAAGGATAAAAATAATGGTTATTCGGACATAGTATTGTGGTTGTTTGATCGGATTGATGACCCTTGGAATATATCGACACTTAGTGTTCGACAAAATATCTTAATGAATCGCGAATGGACCTTTGGAAAATAATAAACACCTTAGGCTAGTCGTAAGACAAATATTGATGTGCGATTGGTTGGGTGGCAATAAATTAATAAATGTGGACCCTTGGGAGTTAATACATGTAGGACATTCGTTAAATCTCTACATCGGGTATTATAATGGAATTGGGAGTAAAGAACAACCTTAAATGAAAAGTGATCCTTACTTGGTTGTACATGACCTCCCTTGGCGACGCCAAGGTTAGAGGTATGGATTCTCTTGTTTATATCCTTGAACTTATATCGGTTGGCAATGATATTGATGATCAACCCGGATGCGATGAACTTGTGGATAGTCTTCCTTGATATAGTCAAGGTCGAGTTTGTAATGTAAAAATTAAAAAGGTAACTAATGTACTCAATGAATGTCAAATATTGAGGATGTGTCCCACGAGGACTACTCGCACAAAATCTTGAATCTATCACTTAAAGAGAAACGTGATCTAGTAAGTTGACACGGTTTGATAGCCTTGGTTAAGCATGGTAATAATGATAAGAGAAAACAAAAAGAAATCATTTAACAATGTGGAATCATAGGGTATCGGGGGCCCTCCCTTGAGTTGGGGAACACCAGAGTGTTTGACGGGAATAGGTTGCGGCCGTACTTCCCTGGATGGTTGCACCATCCACGATATTGTGCACAACGGGAATAGACAGACGTCGGACTTCCTCGGTGGTCGTGCTACCACATTGAGCACAATGGGGGCGTAGCGTAGCCCTCCCAATGAGTTGGGGAATAACGAGGGGAAAGGATAGTGTGCCGACTACCACTATGCCGGACCCAACCCAATATGAAATGAATTGCGAAAACATGATGAATGAAAGATCAGGATAACTTGGATGGGTCTTGGTTAGATGCTTTACGGAGTATCCATTGTGAAAGATTGGGATAACTTGGATAGGTCTTGGTTAGTGCCTCCACGGAGTATCCATTGTGCAAGAAATAAGACCATAATGACAATTCCATTATCAATCCATAGTATGGGCTATGGAGAATCAATCAATCAATGAACGGAAAGAAAGAAATATCTCAGATATCCAACATGGCACATGAATCCAATACGTGATGATAACGATAGTTGGCGTGGTTCGCAATGTGGGTTCGGGTTACATATCTTGGCACGACATTGGTTAGGATCCTTAGTAGATCCTTTGAGTTGTTGTACCTTAGTAGTAAGGTAGGTTAAGTTGAGATTAGATGTTGCTTCGGTTGGACTTGGGATGTCACACTACTTTGTACTCACTTGAGGTTACAGTTTTGGTTAGACATACTTTGTTGGTAATACGCCTAGGTTACTGTTGCCCTGAATTAGGCCTACACTATGTGCACTTTAGTTTCTTCAATGTTCTCGTACTTTGTTTGTGGACATGTAGGCATGCACCACACGTGCATGCTTGGTAGTAGTTAGGGGTTTTCTCACTAAGCTATTGTTTGCTCAGACCCTCTTTCTTTTTCTTTTCTAGTCTGTGTTGCAGGGCTAGACGGTCTGGATGGCTCAGAGTTGGAGTCAGCTGCTGGGTTTTCTTGGACTCAGCTACCTCAGTTATAGTAGTTTCTTCTATACAGAATAGTGTAGGTATAGTGCTTCAGTTGTACTTACCTTTGTATTGTACTTCAGTTTTAGTACCTTCAGTTGTAGTTCCTTTACCTTGTAGTTGTACTTCTCTTCCGTTGTCTGCTTGTTGTACTTCTCTTCAACGCTTTACTTTATTGCACTTCTACTTTGTACTGTTCTGTGATGTAATGAGAATTCAACTGACTGTATCTGGATGACAAGTAGTTATATCCCCATTTCTTATTTTAAACTGTATTTCAAAAAAATGGTTTGAAAATCCAGGGCATGACAACTTGGTATCAGAGCTTTCAGTTCGAATACCTTGGAACTATGGGGAGACACCTAGTCTTCATGGGTTCTCTTGGTCATTACATTGTTCTTTTATCGTGTCTGTGTATTTGTGATGCAGTCTTACTTCTTGGTTCTACTTCTTGATAGTATTCTGCTTGTTTTGTCTCCTTCCACGGATGTCGAGTTTATCCATCCCTGGGAAGTTGAGTGTTGATCTTTGTGGCAAATTCAGTTGCCTGATAGTTGCTGAATGTCTTGGATTCCATACTCTTAACATTCTTGATGCATATTTGAGGTTTCCGTACGGTTATAAGCTCTTCTGTGTCGCTAGAGTCGAGTTTGTGTCCAGTGATAAAATGATATTCATGAAAGTATTCGAGATTGGTGTTGTGATTTCCCCTTGCCTTGCTGTTCGTAAGGTGGAACTTGGGTCTTGCTTTGAGTGCCTTGAGAGGATCCCTTTGTTTGGCCCTTCTTCAGCTCGATGGCGTAGACGAGACTCTTGAAGCCAATCTTTGGCTTGTAGAGAGTTGTTCTATCTGTAAAACCTTGAACGTTGTCAACGATCCTATTGTAATACGTCTTGCTCTTTATCAATTGGCTGAATCATAGTTGCACCTTCCTTGAGTTGTATTTGAATTGAAAGTCACCAATATAACTCTTTCAAGTTTGACCTTCCAGCTATTTGGTGACATTTGGCGCATTTGTTCTGTCTCGAATCTCGATGACGATGATACTTGTGTGAAAACTCATGTGTGTTTGTCGGGCCTTATTCCTTTCTTGTGACTCAGGCAGTAACTCCGGAGTCCACACCTTATCGGGAGTTGTCCCTTTTATTTTTGTGTGGCCCGTGGCTTTCTTTATCTTGGTGCCTCTCAGTGGTGGTCTTTGTAACCCCCCTTGGTTGACATTCTTTGGCATTGGTCACTAGTGTTGTTCATCCTTGGACTCGACTTGGAGTTTTCGTTCCACTGTGACTCTTTCATCGGTCACCTCATTTATTATGTGATTTCCCTTTGCGTGTTTGGTCTACTATAAGTTAGTAGGTCTTGAAAATTTGGAAAGCTTCGTGTTCGATTGATCGTGAGCCATGTGTTGTTGTTTCTTCTGTCGGCAATCTTTTGTATCAAATCAGAGTTCATTTGGTATCTGGTATTTTTTCGTACCTTGTTGACGACTCGTTGTAGAGTTTGGTAACTCCTTGATCGTAATCATTTGAACTGTACTCTGTTCCAGGTATATTGTAAGACTTGTTGATTCTTGGGTGACATTTCCTTGACTCGCGTCTTGTTTGATACATGTGGTGTGATTTTTCACATTCCTTGTGTTATCTTATTTGAGTTACATCTCAAATTGCGAATCACCCATGTGGTGTATAGTATTATTCCAGACTTTTAGTCGGATGACATTTGTCGACCTTGTTTCACTCCTGATTTCAGTAGAACTTTCCCATGTTTGAAAGATGTGGTGTCCTCGTGTTTGTCTTTTTACCGATGTTGCATCTTTGGCTCAAATGTTGGTAGTCCCAATTTTAGTTGCGAGACTTTAGCAGAATTAGAAATGACTATTTGCATTCGTTATGCTTCGCGTTGACCATATTTCATTCTTGTTCAAAGGACTATGCGTTTGTGCGATTGTCTCTCTTCGACGTTGCATCCTTGATCGGAATACGAGTATTTTTATTTTCAGTCACAAAAATCTTAGTTGAATAAGAGATTCCCGTTCTCACCCATTACATTTGTGTGTTGGACGTCACTTGATCGTTGAAGAGAGGTTAGTGGACAACACAAACGCGTGTTTGATTGACCGTGGGAAACGTTGGGTGTGAATGCATATTGTGGTCTAGACTTGGCATGAGTTTGTGTTATGCCATGTTGCTTGGGCTTGGCACATGCACATTTTGGCATGTGTGGGTGTGTAAGTATTTCTTGATTATATGATACACGTTTGACGTGGTGAATTGGTTTGAGAATAGCTACCGGTCGGGGCGTCTCAAAGCAAATTACCAAGGTCATATGGTTACAACAATAGGATGTGTGTGTTTGGTGTGGTGTGTTCTTTGGCTTAGGATTTTTGAGCATTTTTATGTGTTGTATTTATTTTTAGTTGATTCGTAGGTGTTGGTGCGATGACGTATCTTCGCTAGTTATAATTTGCTAAGCATTCGTGCAAATGGTTTTAAGGCGTGTCGGCGTGTCCTTGCCATATTTGTGTGTCCTCGGCGTGTCTCTAGCTTACCTTTAGCGTATCGACGAACAGTGGTGCGAATAGTGGATTTTTTTGAGGACGACGCCGTGAGAATTACCGACGTGCAAGTTTTAGGAATCGAAAAGAAAGTGCGATATATGTACCATTTTTTTCAAAAACAAAATAGAGGAAATATTTTTTTTGTTGTTGTAGAAGCCGTAGCGGGAAGACGGTAAGTCCATGGCTTTCGAGGATGTTGTTTCGTGTGGAATCCTCCATCTTTTATTTGTTTCGTGGAAATCAATTTGCATTGCCGTTCCGTATCGTATTCGGAAGTACTCTCATGTACTGTGGCATATTTGTGAGTTTGTAGATCGATAAATGTATTCTTACGTTGTTCTATTGCGATTAGATCATTAAATATTAAGGCAAGATCGTGCCTTTGCGAAAACATGTGTCCATTCGAAGATGTTACCGTGTTTTGTGTGATTCGACTCTTGAGGAGATCGTCGTGACGATGCGTTTTGGTTCCGGTTCATCCGTTGCGAATTGATATCCTTTTTTTTCGTTGGACCTATAGTTTGGTTCTCATCCCACCTTCACTTTACTGAATTCCGAGGACGAAATTTTTTAAGAGGTATGAGATATAATGACCCGATTTTCCGTGATCCTGTTAAATTAATTTGTCCGAAAATTTTAAAGGCGAAATAGTGATTTAATCTTTTTGTTTTGTTCAATAAATGCGAATAATAATAATGGTAAGATTATTATTATTATTGTAATTATTATTAGTATAAATCAATATAAGTAATAAGCAAAAGAAAAACAAAAACAAAAAAATAAACTAAAACATATAATGTATCCTAAACCCTACAACTACCCATCCCCTTCCCCCCAAAAATACATATCCCTCCCGTAACATTTCCCTTCCCCCCCAGCCGAAAACCCATTTCCCTTTTCTCCCCTTCCCCTTCCAGTCGAGAAACCCCTTACCTTGTCCCCCATGGCTGCCGCAGCAAAGAAGGAAAGAGGAAGAGGGATTGCAACCAGTGGCGGCTGGAGGTGGCACAGCAGCGGGAGAGAGGGAGGCATGCAGCGGTTCAGGCGAAGGCAGGGGTGGCGGCCGTTAGCGGTGGTGGCGTGGGCTGGCGGCAGTGGTGCGGCATGGAGGAGCGATGAAGGGGTGACGCAGGCAGTCGACGGGAAGAGGATAGGTGGGTGGCTAGCGGCTGGTGGCTAGCTGTGGCAGCGCAGGAGGCGCGGTATGGTGGTCGCGCGGTGAGAGGGAGAGCTGCGGAGCTTGGTGTAGGGTGGCAGCGCAGCTGGGCTGCGGTGGGAGGCTGCGATGGGGCAGCGGCGCAACGGTGGTTCAGGCTGTGTGCAGCAGTGGGCGTGGAAATGCTGTAGTGGCTGCTGGAGTTGGGGTTCGGTGTGGCGGTGATGCGGTTGTCCGGGCTTGATGTGGCGGTTCACGACAAATGTGTTTCGACTGTATGAGGTATACACAATTTGTTCATTTTGTATTCATGTAGGCGTATACGATTTATGGTTGTGCGAGTTTTTATATTTGCGAGCGTGTAATTAGCTGTACCTGATTGTGCATGCAGGGGTTGGCTGCGACGATGGAGGTTTGACCGTGTTGCTTTGTCGGCTGCGATGATGGTTTGCCGGTGGGTAAATTCTTGGCTACTATTGAGTGTGTGCGTGTGTGTGCACATAGATTTTACTTTTGTGCTTATTCGTACATATTTCGCATTGCGTCGCATTATATACTTTCGTAGGATTCCCTTATCTAGGTTAGTCGATTAGGGTATGGTTAGGCGACGAGGATAAAAATAATGGTTATTCGGACATAGTATTGTGGTCGCTTGATCGGATTGATGACCATTGGAATATATCGACACTTAGCGTTCGACAAAATGTCTTAATGAATCGCGAATGGACCTTTGGAAAACAATAAACACCGTAGGCTAGTCGTAAGACAAATATTGATGTGCGATTGGTTGGGTGGCAATAAATTAATAAGTGTGGACCCTTGGGAGTTAATACATGTAGGACATTCTTTAAATCTCTACATCGGGTATTATAATGGAATTGGGATTAAAGAACGACCTTAAATGAAAAGTGATCCTTACTCGGTTGTACATGACCTCTCTTGGCGACGCCAAGGTTAGAGGCACGGATTCTCTTGTTTATATCCTTGAACTTATATCGGATGGCATTGATATTGATGATCAACCCGGATGCGATGAACATGTGGATAGTCTTCCTTGATATAGTCAAGGTCGAATTTGTAATGTACAAATTAAAAAGGTAACTAATGTACTCAATGAATCTCAAATATTGAGGATGTATCCCACGAGGACTACTCACACAAAATCTTGAATCTATCACTTAAAGAGAAATGTGATCTAGTAAGTCGACAAGGTTTGATAGCCTTGGTTAGGCGTGGTAATAATGATAAGAGAAAACGAAAAAAAATCATTTAACAATGTGGAATTATAGGGTACTGGGGGCCCTCCCTTGAGTTGGGGAACACCGGAGTGTTTGGCGGGAATAGGTTGCGACTGTACTTCCCTGGATGGTCGTACCATCCATGACATTGTGCACAATGGGAATAGACAGACGTTGGACTTCCCCAGTGGTCGCGCCACCACGTTGAGCACAATGGGGGCGTAGCGTAGCCCTCCCAACGAGTTGGGGAATAACGAGGGGAAAGGATAGTGTGCCGACTACCACTATGCCGGACCCAACCCAATATGAAATGAATTGTGAAAACATGATGAATGAAAGATTAGGATAACTTGGATGGGTCTTGGTTAGATGCCTCCACGGAGTATCCATTGTGAATGATTGGGATAACTTGGATGGGTCTTGGTTAGATGCCTCCACGGAGTATCCATTGTGCAAGAAATAAGACCATAATGACAATTCCAATATCAATCCATAGTATGGGCTATAGAGAATCAATCAATCAATGAACGGAAAGAAAGAAATATCTCAAATATCCAACATGGCACATGGATCCAATACGTGACGATAACGATAGTTGGTGTGGTTTGCAACGTGGGTTCGGGTTACATATCTTGGCACGACGTTGGTTAGGATCCTTAGTAGATCCTTCGAGTTGTTGTACCTTAGTAGTAAGGTAGGTTGAGTTGAGATTAGATGTTGCCTCGGTTGGACTTGGGATGTTACAACACTTTGTAATCACTTGAGGTTACAGTTTTGGTTAGACACACTTTGTTGGTAATACGCCTAGGTTACTGTTGCCCTGAATTAGGCCTACACTATGTGCACTTTAGTTTCTTCACTGTTCTCGTACTTTGTTTGTGGACATGTAGGCACGCACCGCACGTGCATGCTTGGTAGTAGTTAGGGGTTTTCTCACTGAGCTGTTGTTTGCTCAGACCCTCTTTCTTTTCCTTTTCTAGTCTGTGTTACAGGGCTAGACAGTCTTGGTGGCTCGGAGTTGGAGTTAGCTGTTGAGTTTTTTTGGACTCGACTACCTCAGTTACAGTAGTTCCTTCTATACAGAGTAGTGTAGGTACAGTGCTTCAGTTGTACTTACCTTTGTGTTGTACTTCATTTTTAGTACCTTCAGTTGTAGTTCCTTTACCTTGTAGTTGTACTTCTCTTCCGATGTCTACTTGTTGTACTTCTCTTCCGCTCATTACTGTATTGCACTTCTACTTTGTACTGTTCTATGATGTAATGAGAATTCAACTGACTGTATGTGGATGACAAGTAGTTATATCCCCTTTTCTTATTTTATACTATATTTCAAAAAAATGGTTTGAAAATCCAAGGTGTGACAATGACTGTATGGCATATGCTTGATAACTAAACCTTTCGGGTGAGGTCTTAGGACGTGATCCCTCACTTGTGTAGTCATAGATAATTAGAGTAGTCTTCATTGGCCTAGGTTAGGTATTAGAACCCCCATTTCCATTCCACTTAGTTTAACTTATTTTCTTATTTTCTTTTTACGCATTAGTTTTATTAACTTTTTTAAAGAAGAAACAAAAGGCTAGCGTCCTACTGCCACTACCGCAAACCTAAACTTCTAGACCGTGCAATTATATTCAACTTTGACATTTCCGTGTGGACCGACCTCGGACTTGCCGCTCTACTAGTTAGAGTAATATTTTTGTGTTTATAGATTTCTAATGCTTGGTATAGGCTTTTCCGTTAATCAACGACCGGAAAAGTCCTTTCAACAGCAACAAGCCAAACAAAGTCTAAATCAGGTGTAACAAGTGATAGTACATAAACTCATGTCATTTACTTTATTTTCTCCCTTAACATATTAATGTTAAATTGTTATTCAAATATCGCATGATATAAATATTCGCCACATCGACGGTTAGATCCCAACATTATACCGGGATGAACCCCGTTGGACCCACGGGACAAACCCTTGTCATCAAGTACGTCTACTTGTTAGGAAGAATCAATCAAGCCCTAAATACCCCTATGTTCGGCATTTTCGGCTTATAAAAAGCATGCCAGGGTATGGTTTTACAATTGATGTTACATTTAGGCATATTCTATTCACATTTTAATAGTTGAAGGCATGCCAATCTCTTCTATGTAATTAATCATTCAACAACATCAAGTCCACATGCTTGCATATCACTATGAACTAGCATATAGAATTTCAATGCATTACACATGTTTCACACACCAACATAAGGCAACCAAGGCATCTAAACATGCGATTTGCCAAGTACAACTACAATGAAACATGAAACCACATAAAAGCACTTAACCATGCATCAATACATCTAAACATGTAATCAACGTTTAACAAGTAATTCTCAAAGCATCTAACATATATAAAAAGGATGTACACACTCACCAAGTGTGTGATCTCACAAGAAGCAAGTCTACTTAGCCGCCTTAGATGATTCCGACTTGCCTCCTGAATCAATATCACTCAATTAAAACAACATTCGATATGGTTTGATTTTATAACTTACTAATTGAATAAGTAACTGTTTTAAACTGCTTATTAGGGTCCCAAAAATAACCCCTAACACCTTCCATAAACATCCTAGGTCCAATCTTGAACCCAAAACTCATAAAAAATCTCAAAAAACCATTTCGCTCGACCCTCACTCGACGTCCGCTCGAGTGGACTGGGGGTCGCTCGAGCGAAAAGACTTGTTCGACTCTAGGGATTTTTCTACGGCTTAATTCGCTCGAGCCGGGGAGTTTCGCTCGAGCGGAAATGGCTTAGCTCAAGCAAATTTGACAGGATCAGCACACTATTTTGGCAATTTGACGAACCAACACTTCTCCAACTTCTACAAACTCAATGTTTATGCCTAGAAACTAAAAAATCCTTCACACCAAAGTGTTCTAAACATATTGGTACCAGACATACTTGATTTTGGGTCTTATACAACCATTAAACACTACATAATCCCATGGATTTCCATCCAAATCTGAAAATTACTCCCCAAAACGAGATTGACTTATATTAATCGATCTAGGTCAAATCTAAAATGATATAAGGATAAAAACTACATCAATGGATTCATTTTTACCTTAGGAACAAAGTTGTAAAAGAACTCTACCTTGGATTTCATTCCGATGACCTTGAAATCCACCAAACTCTTCTTGCTACCCTATTCTCCTCTCTCTAATCACCCTCAAGCACAATATTGTCATGCCGGGAAAATCTTCCACCTCTCTTCTTCGCTTCTGCCTGTGTTTGGGGGTCGCTTTTTCGGATGACGTATGTCACGACCTGAATTTCTATTCCTTTTTAAAATTCGATTTTTAGGAAATAAAATAAAATTCGTTGAACCTCAGAATATTTGAGATTTTGGAAAGGTTGGGCGGACCATGAGAAGGAGTCCTTTGTAGGTTGATCCTCCCCAACACAAATTCCATTCTTGTTAGGATCATTGAAACTTAATCATCTTTGGTTTCGTTCATCGTTTGTTGATCGTTTGATGCGTTCGTGATCTCGAAGAAGGCTAATAGATAGCCTTGGAACGTCTTCTCGGTGCCTAGAATATTCGAGAGGTGTCCTTGGAGTAGTTGGAATCCCCGGTAATGGATGGCGTTGTCCTAGGTTATTCCGGCAATGTGCCGAGGGTCTTCTAGGCCTATTTGGACTCTCATATATCTTCTGAATTCGAAAGTGTTCTTCACCAATGTCGTGGAGAATTCAATTACGAATCCAACGCAACTTGAATCGTCTCAATCGGAGTTCGGACGAAGAAGTTATGATCAAAACACTCTCGGAACCATTTTTGATCGGGGGTTTCGTCCGGACGACCCTGACCTTCATCCGGACGACGGTCGCAGAGAATGCGCGATTTTGCTCGTTTTAATGAGGGGCACTTTGGTAATCTCACCCCAAACTCATTTTTAACCCCTAAAAATTGTCCCAACACTTCTTCTTCCTCATTTCTAACCCTAAAAGCTCTCTGCTCTCTCCTCACCTCCATTAATGGAGATTTT
>NMUG010005439.1:0-13130 GCA_002855965.1 Monotropa hypopitys | reverse complement strand
AAAGGAGCCTAAGAGCTGATTTATGCAAGCTGAAGTTTCAGACAGAATCAATATGGAGGCAAAAATCTAAAGTTCAATGGCTGCATTTGGGGATAAAAACACTCGTTTCTTCCAAATGGTGGCAAATAATAACTATCGCAGAACTCAATTGTTGTCGCTATTTGTTCGTCGTAAGTTGATCTCAGACCCTTCTGCTATTAAATCGGAGATTTTCAATTTCTTTAAGTTAAGTTTCAAAGAAGAAATTGGATGTAGGCCTAGGTTGGGAGGTGAATTTCCCAGATCCCTCTTTAACCTTCAAGCTGTTGAATTACAAAAAAAATTGAGCTGACTGAAATTGAGGAGGCAATCAAGGATGGCAATAAATTGAAAGCGCCTGGGCTGGATGGTTTCAATTTTTTCTTCATTTCTAAAGCATGGGGTTTTATGCGGGCTGACATTTTCAATTTATTTCAAGAATTCTATGATAATGAGCGTCTAGCTAGAGGGCTTAATGCTACGTTTCTGATTTTAGTGCCAAAAATAAACAGTCCTCAATCTATATCGGAGTATAGGCCCATAAGCATTGTGGGTAGTGTATACAAAATTATTGCAAAATTCCTAGCAGCAAGATTTTAAAAAGTGATCAAGTCAGTAATTGGGGAGGCCCAGTCGGCTTTTATGGCAGGGAAAAACATTTTAGATGGTGTGTTGATCACGAACGAAATTATTCACTTCTGGAAATCTAAGAAAATAAAAGGCCTTATTCTCAAGTTGGATTTTCATCGGGCCTATGATAATGTTAATTGGGCTTTTATCAGAGACATGTTGGGTAAGTTGGGCTTTGGGCAAAAATGGATTAACTGGATCAATCAATGTATTTCAACCTCGTCCCTTTCCATCCTAGTAAATGGTGCTCCTACCTCCTGGATCTTCCCTGAGAAAGGTTTGCATCAAGGTGATCCCCTATCCCTGTTTCTTTTTAATGGGGTGGTGGAGGGCCTGAATTTAATGCTTGAAAGGGCCAAGAAGGTGGGCTTAATTTCTGGTTTTCAATCCCCTAACAACGGGCCGGAAATCTCCCACTTAAAATATGCAGACGACACCATTATTTTTTGTAGCAATTCTGTGCAAGAGTTGGAAAACATCAAGAGGATTCTTAGGTGCTTCTACCTAGTCTCAGGACTTCGAGTAAACTATATGAAATCCGTAGTATGTATGTCTGGATCTAAGGATCCTGATGAGGCCAAGGTGGCGGAGTGCCTCGGCTGCAAGTGGGCCAAATTGCCATTGACATACCTGGGTATCCCAATTGGGGCTAATCCTAGGAGATTAACATGGCAGCCAATCATGGATAAGACAAAATCCAAGCTTGCGAGATGGAGAGGAAAGTTTCTTTCATCTGCTGGGAAGTTAACTCTTATCAAATCCTCTTTGTCTAGTCTTCCGGTATATTACATGTCTATTTTCAAGCTTCCTAAAGTGGTGGCTCTTAAGATTGAGAGATTACAGAGGAATTTCCTGTGGAGTGGTTCTGGCCAGGCTAAGAAGGTGAATTTGGTCAATTGGGGTAGAGTGTGTGGGCTTAATTCCAAAGGCGGTCTGGGAATCAAAAACCTGGTTAATTTCAATCGGGCGTTGCTTGCTAAATGGTGGTGGAGGTTCTATAATGAGGGCTCCTCAAATTGGGTGTCTCTTGTTAAAGCTCTATACCCCAATCATGTCCTTCCTAAATGGCCTGAGATTCCAATGGGCTGGAAGGCATCGCCCCAGTGGGGTGATATTTCGTCTATACATAAGTGAGAGGCAGAAGTGGGTAGAATCTTATTGTCCGAGTTCATATGGAAGGTTTACTTTGGAGACCAAACCCATTTCTGGTCTCATCCATGGTTTGGGGATTTTTGCCTTAAGGAAGAATTCCCCAGGCTGTACCTATTGGCAGTTAACAAAGAAGTATCAGTGGCGGAAGCCCTCTCTATTTTAACAGTAATGAGAGGGGGGAGAGCTAATTAGAAGGAGATTGTATTTTTGGGAAGAAGAGTTGTGGGCTGTGCTTGAGTCTCGTTTTGCTTCATTACTTTCGCCTAGCTCTAGGCCTGATGTTATTGTGTGGAAATGATCCCAAGGTGGTCAGTTTTCTACCAATAGTGTGTACCAGCTCATTGACAGCAAGCACCTGAGTCTGGACCAAGACCTTGTGGACATCAGGACTAACATTGCTTTTACTAAGGTGGAGCTATTTGCTTGGCTGTTATTGCAGGGAGCAGTCCTCTCAAAGGAGGTCCTTGTAAGGAGGCATATAAAAAGTTTTGCCACTCAAGAGCTCGCGTGTGTGCTGTGTGGCTCTGCTCTGGAATCCACTAAGAATCTATTTATGTATTGCCCAGTAAGCTGGGGGTGTGTTCCAAGGTTATCCGTTCGTGGAGAATTACATGGGTGTGCCCCCAATCGGTTAGGGCGGCCAAATGGTGGTGGTGGGAGGCCCCTGTAAGAGGTCCCCAGAAGATCTTATGGCGGATCTTTTTGGCAGTAGTATGGTCTATTTGGCAGTTAAAGAAATAATATTACATTTAAGCATGAAGAAAATAAAAAAGGCAGTATAGAAGATCTGGTGTTCTTCCGAACAGCAGTATGGGCGCAAGAGTCGCTGAATCTGCAGGACTACTCTATCAACGAGATCAGCTCGAATCTTGATGGAGTGAGAGCGGCGATCAGAGGTAAAAAAGGTGGGTGCCACGGGTAAAGCATCTTTGGATTTCCCTGCAGTCTTTTGTTAAATAGATTAGATTTTCTATTATCCAGTAGATCAGGAAGGTTTGAAACTTTGGGTTTGAATGCCTTAGCTTTGCAGAGTTTTGAAGTTGCTGAAACGTTGTCTGGGGGTTGGATCAGTTTCTCCTCCGTTTGGTCTTCACGGTTCCTTGCAATCGGGGCGTTTAACTTCCATGTTCGTCTGTTTGGGGGGTGTTTTCTTTCGGTGTCCATCTGGTTTGGGAGGCTGGAGGGTTTTGGAGGGTTTTCGCGTTAGCTCCTCCTTGGATAGTAGCTTGTGAGGGGGTTTGTATAGCAGGTGGTCAGTTCCATTCCATCCCCAGCGGGGCGGTTCGTCCATTTCTTTGGGTAGGTGTGGTATGCAATGCTCTCCACTAGTTTTCCATAAAGTGTTGTAGTGGTTGATAATTGGCGGTGCAAGTGGTGGTTCGGTTCAGAGTTTTTAAGTTCGTCTGGCTGTCAGCGGGAGGGGGGGCCCTTTGCCTCTATCTTCGTGGGGTAGGTTCAGCTGTGTGTGTTTTGCCTTTGGGGTTCCATCCGAGTGTATTGCTTTTGGAGGGTGGTCTGTGGTTTGATGTATTTTAGTTTTCTATTTAATTCAGCTGTTGTACATATTCTTGTTTTTCCAATAAAATTGTTTCTTTCTAAAAAAAACATGAACAAACAAGCTGCTAATCAATAATAAGTAGTAACAAATGTACATTCCATGAAAGAGACCATTCATATACATAAATGTCAGAAACATTAAAATCATAGAGGACTTTACAGCTTATAACGTCAAAAAGGTAGGTAATACAACAAAAAGGATGATGAATATCATATAAGCTTGGTCATCTACCCAACCATCATCCTATCCCTACACATCATGATGACTCCACACAATAGACATGTAATACAAAAAGACACAACCTAACAACTAGTCATCCCCACGATCTTCGGAAGCAACATACTCGCTCTCGGACTCCTCAGGGATAATAGGTGTTGGATTTGATACATCATCATCAAACCTTCTCATCTCATCCAACATATGTCTCTCCCACTCAATACGTCTAGCCACCTCTGAATCAAATCTCTGTGTCCATTCTCTCTCCCAGGCTAAACGTTTAGTAGTCTCTGCATCTAGTCTAGAAGTCAACCCCTGCTCCCATGACAATCTATGGGCACGGTCCTCATCCAATCTCCTAAGAATCTTCTGAAGTAAATTTGTAGAAGGTCTATCTGAAGGAGTAGTAGAAATATGTACTCGAGAAGCACGTGTAGTAGGTCTAACGGATGGAGGCACAATGGAAGGAGTAGGAATGAATGTAGTAGCAGGGATGCTTGAAGAAGGTATAATAGAAACAGGTATATCAGTCGTAGGTATATCAGTGGCAGGTATATCAATGGCAGAGGGCTCAGGCTATACAAATCCAGGATCAACGGCAACTAGTGATGCAGGATGTCGAGGTCTATCTGTGTGATATGACTCACTCCTCTTGACCGTCTGATATGAAATAGGTTCAAGAGGAGGAGGTGTCCAAACATCTCCTGCGGTCAACTCCACTCCAGCATCTAAGCAAAAAGAAGAAATCATGGCTCCAAAAGGTAAACTGGAAGTGGTGCCGCACTTTGCATGATATCTAGCCACAAACTACCAAATCAAGAAACTAATATCAATGCGCTGCCCTTGGTAGATCTCATAAACCAACTGCACTATCTCCTGTCTAGGAGTCTTCTCTGCTCTTCTCGGACAAATATCAAAATGTACAATCATGTTGAGGAGTAAGTACTGGCTCCTCAACATTCCCTGTGTAAAATGGCCCTTGGCCCTGTAGTCCTCAACATCAGCACATACCAACTTTGCCAACTCTACTTCTACAGGTGACTGGTATCCCTCCCGGGGAAATGTAATATCTGCAGGGGTAGGCCGCTCACAACCCAAATATCTAGCCACTAGATCAGGTGAAACAACCACCTCCTTCCCTCTCACATCTTCTCTCACTATATCCAAACCAATGTCCTGCTTCGCTGATGTATAAAACTCTCTAACCAATTGCCCAATGTATCCTCGTACATCCTCGAACCACAGAGTTACTCTCATATCATACAACCTCTTGTATACCGAGAGTATCACTGAATTCTCCTCACTAAATCTCAAAGAAGAAGAAATAGTAAGCTCATCGACCTGTCTCTCACAATGAATCGTCTGAGATGCACAAACTTTTTCCCAGTTCTTCTTTTCTTTCTTCTTTCTTTTCTTTGCACCTCAAGTCTGTCCCGGTTCAGCTGATGGAGGAGGTGGAGTAGGAGTATATGAGTCTCGGTAGGAGACTCGGTAACAATCGATGTTGGCTCGGGTGCTATATCAATGTCCATTTGGCCTTGGTTTCTTGTCACATTCTCAGCCATAATCTGTGTATTCCTCCCTTGTTTCTGCCTTCTTAGATAAGTGTTCATTTATACCCAACCAAACAATCACATCAGCAAACAGAAAATTTTTCAAACCAGTTGATCCAGATACCGGTATCTGGGACTTCCCAAGATATCGGTATCAAGGACTTCAATACCTCAGCAACAATACAGCAGTATCTCGTACGATATCTTCAACATTCGACTGTCAATCACCAATACCAGTTCGCAACCCTTAATTAAAGATGCAATCGTACAGAAACTCAGTAAAATGCTTACCTATCCTCTTCAAAGTTTGAATTCAAAATCACTGGTAGCAATGATTTAGGGTTTTCTGTGTTAGCGTGTAGAACTGATGAAGATGGAGGTGGAGCAGGTGGTGTTACATGTGTATGATATATGATAGAGAGAGAAGAGTAGGGTTTGATCGAGAGAGAAGGGAAAACGAGGGAGAAGAAATTACGTTGACAGTTGAAGGAGGGAAGAAATTGCAGGAGCCAGATATCGATTTCTTTCCTAGAGTCAAAAATCTACTTCACAATCTGTAAGTCCTTCCTTTTATATTTGTTTTCGAATTAATTCCCTAGACATCGATATCTGGGTATTCCTAGATATCGATATCTTATGACTCTACTCAAAATGTCATCTCCTCCTTCTTTTGCTTCAAAATCCCCTCCCGACACTCCCAACAACATCCAAATATAGTCTAACCTTTTCTGAGAGTGAAAATGACTTACGCATCCTAAGATTATGAGGAATGACACTTCCCCCAAAGATGTGGTTACCCTAGGTTTAATCATGAAAGGAAGGGTGACACCATATTAAATTGGTATGATCATTTAGGCTCAAAAGGGGTGCTAGGATTGTATATCAAAATTTTTGCGGGTCTCTAAATGAAAGAATTTCTCTAATCATCTTTATCAAATCTCCGACTTTATGCAAAGAATAAGCTCAAATATAGAATATAACATAAGTCACAAGACGAAAATATTTTCCCACAATGGAAGCATGGTTCAAAGGAAAATTATGTGGGTGTATGAATCTCCACTTCTTTATGTCCAAGTCTGCAACTTATTCCAATTATAATTCGGGATTCGATCTATAAAAACTCACTAAAATTCATATAAAAGAAATTCCTTTGAAATGACAAGAAAGAATACATACTATGCATAATCCACCTAACTAACTATGTAACTAGCCAAAATAATAAATGCATGAATTTTTCCTTCAAAAAAATTTATGATATGCAAAAACTACAACTATATGAATGATATGAATAAGAATGAAATGCAATGGAACATTGCTCCCACCCCCAACTAGAATGATGCATTGTCCTTAATGCATAAAAGAGAACAAGATATAGCTATTTAAAAATAAAGAACAAGACATCATTTTATTTGCGTACCTTGGGCGAGCAACACTTTCCTAAAAATGCTTAACAAAATACTAAATGCAAATGGTAGAAAAGAAAAAGAAAATGAGAGCATATTTATTGGAAAAAAGAAAAATTCTAAAATACTTTATTTTGAAAGTAAAAATAAAAAGAAGGTTCATTCTCTAGGAAAATTAACGAGTTGGATGATGGCCCCCCATTTTTTATTATAACATTGATATGGCAAATGGTGCCATATCCAAATTCTATGCACTTGAGGATTTTTCTACAATATTGAAAACGACCAAGCCACAAGAATAGATGTTTAGAATATATCCAGGCCTTGGTACGTTTTTGAAAAATCCATTCCCTTACTCTACCACCATATAACTCATTGATTTTCAAGGCATAAATCATATGAATGGATCTTGGAAATTGACTTGTAGCAAATTGATTTATACCAAGAAAGTCATGTTGTTCAAAAGGTAACATGGTTGGTTATAGAGGCACGCCAAGAAGGATAGGTGCTTTGGACATTAAAATTTTAATTTCCCTTTCATTATTAGGTTCCTCAAGAGGTTGAATATCATTAGGTGCAACAAGTGTTTCTTCACAAGAATATTGAGAAAAACTAGTCAATATAAGCTCAAGGGGTGAATCTTCAACGACATCCATTTTATCTTCATTCTTAATTCCCATTTTTAATTCCACTTTACTCTCTTCACATTGATAATCCAAAGTAGGACTTTCAATGGAAGTAAGTATAGTGTCATTTTTGCTTTCAACAAATAATTCCATTACACCTTGAGTAATTAAGAATGAAGTATATGCCCCAATATTCATTTTTTTAAAATTTCGATATCTTTGGGAGTAAAGTGTATCTCTTCCAAAGATTCGATTGGTTGAACAAAGTCAAGTATTGGGAAATCTAATTCCTCTTCACTTGGAATATTCGAGGTTGGCATCTCATCAAGAATTTCTAAAAATTGGTCCAAAGCATTTTCTATAGAGTCCAGGTATGGTGGTGATAATAGAACATCTTCAATGTCTTTCATAAGACCATTATCATTAAGTTCATTAGGTGTCTCCAAAATCATCAACATCGGATGGAGCCTCCTCAACTAGTGTAGGCATTTCACCAATATTTTCTAGAAATCGATCTAAAGCATATTCTAAAGATCCCGGATGTGGAGGTGATAGTGTAACATCGTCATCCGAAGAACAATAATCATCAAATTTAATAGGGGGCTCCGGATTATCAACATTGAGTGGAGCCTCCTCAACTAATGTAGGCACATCATTAAAACATTATTTCGGATTTTGTTCAATTGACACCAAATAAGTAAATTGTTGTGGAGCCATATCTTCATTGTAAGAATTTGATGACGGTTCATAAGAATTATCACATTCCCCATAGTTAGAGTGGTTATTCCACTCTTGGCAAGATGAATTAGGGAATAGATGAGTCCATCCTTCTAAGTATGGTTGTTTTAAGTAAAATGCTTCAAGAAATATTTGTTGCAATTGTGATCAAGAGTATATTGACCTAGGAGGTACAATGTTCAACCAATTTCTAGCATTATCATGTAGGGTGTACGCAAATAAGTGTATGCATGCTTCCTCCTCCCATTGATTTGCTTCCAATAAAAACCCAACAACTTCCAAACACAATTCAACATGTGTATATGGATTTTCATCGTCAAATCCATGGAAGTCAGGCAAATGTTAGAGCATCCCCGAACAAATTTTAAATTGATTAGGACTCGGGGGCATTACAAGACATAAAGGATTTGGAAGACCTTTATCATGATAATAATCCCTCATGGTGTATTGTGTAGACACTCCATTGTAATTTTGGTAAAAAGTATAGTCAACATCCTCTTGCTACTCATACGAGTCAGAATAGTCATCAAATAAGTCCATGACTTATATATGTGCAACAATTCTTTTGTCCTTTTAAGGTCAAGGTTAAAAGCTAAGAAAAATGTCTAAAAAGTGATAAACTCAAAAGTTCAACTAAAAGTTGCATATCCCTGGCAACGGCACCAAAAATGCTTGCTTGTGATATTTGAGTTATATCTTATCTAAAGATTGTATATTCCCAAGCGTAGGAATATAACAATTCAAGCATTATAATACTCGGATAAGTCCAAGGTCGAATCCACAAGGATAAGGATTTTTAGTGCAAACTTTTGAATCTATTAAAAACACAAGAAGAAAGAAGAGTTGTTCAACCTAGCTAACATTGATCTTTGAATTTTTATGATTTAGTGAATAGAACTAAGAAAATCTAGAGTTGTGAATTAAGAATGGTTAGATCCTTTTCAATCATATGGAATCGTGAATCATCAAGTACTTCCACATATGGAATGATTATGATGCAAGTCATAATACATTCAACTTGTTCACACATAAGCTAAAGATGATTCGAGGAAGTTCATCCTTGTATTTGACATAAATTAGGTTTAAGCATTGGATGTGCCATCTATGGATGTCTACAACCAATCAAAACCCTAACTATGAAAAGTCAATTCCGAATATCGAATCTAATGAGGAAGAATCAAATATTCAATCATAGGATGAAATACTTTGGACTAAGCATTGAATGTGCCAATCCTAAGTTGTCTACATTCAATCAAATTCCTTAGTCTTTAACAACCAAATCATGGATATTGATCTTCTATACAAAGATGTTTATAGTGATATAAGAAATAAGGAAGAAATACTTAATCAAACTTGATCCATATGATTTACTCCCCTTTGGGTCCAACCAAAGGAGATCTCGGTAAACATGAAAAGTAAATCAACAAGTGAACATACTAAAATCTTCATTAGCAACTAATTAAGATTACAAATAAGACTAAATTGAAATCAAAATGAAACTATAGCTAGGAATTACCTTAGAAGCTTCAAACCCTAGATGCCACTTTCTATGATCTTCATCCTTCCTTGGCAATCCTTGAAATGTACTCTTAGAATGCTCTCTAAAGTCTAAAAGTAAGCAAATGAGTAAAATGGTTACTAATTGGTTCTAATCCCTCATCTACACATGTATTTATACTAATCCCCATCTCCAAATGACCATTATACCCTTAATGAGGCTCCAATTCATGAGTTGGCATATTTTTCACCGACTGTCCCTAGATACCGCTCAGATACCACAGTGAAATCAAGATATTAGTATCTAGGTTCTTCCTAGATATTGCCCAGATATCCCTCAGATATTGATATCTGAGTCCGTCTTCGTCAATCCATTAGTGCAAGATATCGATATTTGAGACATCAAGATATCGATATCTAGAGTCTCCGTTCAACTTCCCATTTTGCTATTTTTACCAAGATATCGATATCTTAGCATACCCAGATATCGATATCTAGTGTCTCTGCTGAACCTTTCCTTGTCAATATGCAAGATATTGATTTCCGCCTTGTCCTCAGATACCGATTTCTTGAGAGTACTGGATATCGGTATCTATGAAGTTCCAGATACCGGTTTCCTCAGCCATTGGGTGCCTTATTGCTTGATACCGATTTCTTCATCTCTTGGCTCATGCAGTTTGCTCCTCCCAAATACTAGTTTCTTAAATATTCTAGATACCGATATCTTGGGCTTTTGGCCAAAATTCCTCCTTTACTTCTTCAAATGCTTCTCTTCTTTCATTGATCAACAATCCTCTTTGCAATTGATTTCCTTGAGAAGAATCATCAACTATGAATTGATTTGTTCTTGAAATCCGAGGGTAAATATAGCCTAAGTTGCTTTCATCAATTCTTTGAACATTTTGGTCAATTTAACCTGAAAATGAAGCAATTATCCAACAAAATAGGAAAAGTACTAAACATGTGTAAATGAAGTTATTTGATACAAAAGACTAAAAAAATGGATATGGAAATATGATAATGTAATACAAGATTGCATAGCAATCATAGGTTGGTGCAGACGACTGGTAAAGATACGGTTAAGGGGCAAACCCGTGAGGGTATTATGTTAGGACCAACAGAAGCCTGATAGATGACCGTTAGAGGCTCGGTCATTGTAACAAAATCCTTGACCGGAGGTCGGTGCAGACTATTGCTGAAGACATGGTCAAGGGGAGAACCCATGAGGGTATTATGTTCGGACCGACAAAAGCCTAGCGGATGACCGCCGGAGGCTCGGGCATTGTGACGAAATCCTTGACCGGAGGTCGGTGTAGACAATTGCTGAAGACACGGTCAAGGGGCAAACCCATGAGGATATTTGTCAGGACTGACAAAAGCCTGGCGGATGATCGCCATAGGCTTGGCCATTGTGATGAAATCTCCTTGACCAGAGGCCGGTGCAGATGACTGCTGAAGACACAGCCAAGGAGAGATCCTTCACCAACAGAAGCCTGGCAGGTGACTGCCAAAGGCTTGGTGAAGGGGAGAGCCATCTGAAGGAGTGGAGCTACCGGACCAATGGAATGCACAGGATTGGTGGAAACTTTTGTAGATCTGTACAATTTTTGATTGGTACATTTTATTGGTAGTATTTCATAAGGTTGAGGGAATTCCAAGACTTGTCAATGGGGGTGCCGTCCATTTCCTCTAGTTTGTAAGCTTCTTTATCAATGACTTTTGTGACTCTATACGGACCCTCCCAGTTGGGAATGAGCTTCTGATTCTTGCTCTTCAAAACAACTTTGTAGAGTACCAGTTCGTCCGGTTTGAACACACGGAGACGAACATTTCTGTTGAAGCCCTTGACTACCTTATGTTGATAGGAGGCCAGTCTAATCCTAGCGGACTCTCTTTTTTCTTTTGCGAGATCTAGGTCGGCAGCCAAGGTGGAGTCATTTGTAGGTTGCTCAAAATACTGTGTCCGGATAGTAGGGAAGCCTGCCTACACTGGGATGACGGTCTCCACGCCAAAGGCCATAGAGTCGGGAGTCTGATCGTTTGATCGGCGTGGAGTGGTCCAGTAGGCCCATAAGACATGTGAGAGCTCTTCTTCTCATTTCCCCCTTCTTTAACTCCAGCCTCCTTTTGAGACTGGCGGAAATGGTTTTGTTGGACTCTTCGGCCTAACTGTTGCATTGTGGATAGTAGAGGGTGGAGTTGAAAAATCTGATGCCGAGCTCGTCGTGTCACCCCCCGGATTTTCAAACCCCTTTTTTTAAATGAATAAAAGAATGATTATAAAGAAAACCCCATTAATCGTTCATCATTATAAAGGGGTCGTGAATAGTCAAAACACATCTTTACAGTTTCTTTTACAAATGGAACTCACTTGAGATTTAAGTACAACAATCGCTTTATATAAAAACTTTCTTGCATTAAAAGATACTACAACTCTTTAAAATAAAAAGGGATGCCCGTAGGCTACAAGGGGAGAAGAGGGGGAAAGCTACAGTGATGAAATGAAATAAACATGAAATGCACCTCACCGAAAGAAGGTAGAGTAAGCTAACTCCAACCCCTGCTACAAGCTATCAAATAATGCAAACCTGCATAAAACTGTAAAAAGAAGGTTGAGTCATAAAGACCCAGCAAATATGCACCTATCAAGTGCAAATGCAATTATGCTGACATGTGCAAGTGTTGTGAATCCCTACAGTGCAATCCCAAGCATGCCATTCTCACACAATCTCAACACCACAACCAAGTCACTAACCAAGCTCAAAACGCATAAGTCTAACCAAGACGTTTACCAACACAAGTATACCAAGGGATAACCCAACTATGAGATCTTGCTCAAGACCATCAACATCACAAGTCAAACACCTTCTCTTCACCAAGTACCCTCATTCACACAACTAGACAACACAAGCTAGTACAACCCGTAAGGTTTAAGGATCTCGACCACGACCACAACGACGTGGTAAACTATCACTTTACCTAGGGAGGACACTCCCAAGAACACAACACATCTCTAGTGGCACTACTACCAACTATCACACACACATCGCGTGACGTATTCAAAACCAAGAGCTAACTCCACGACTTAGCCAAACGTACACTCCTAGCTAATTCCACGACTTAGCTTATCTCCACACAATCCACCAAACCACACTTGATAACTCGTATCCCTTCTGATCCTCTATATACGTATCTATATAGGTACACGTTGGTGAATTGATTTATCTTGCTTTAATAGTTTGTTCGACTCTCGGCTTAACATCACTTTGAAAACCAAGTCACACGAGTATCAGCCGCCTCACTAAATAAGGACCGGCTTATCCCAAATGCGGACTATCATTTGAAAGGGTCACATGAGTCTGAACCGTCCCATGAGAAAGGAAGCCTTGCGTCCCCACTCCCCATTGGGAGTTGGGGCAACTTCCACCGACGAACGATCTCATGCCGGAGGGGTTCACCATCGGCAGCGACAGGGAACAATGACCTCCGACAGGGCGGCACACGGGGCAGTCCAGAAAGCTATTGACGTGGCTCGGGTCAGACCAGTGGCCCAACGGAGCATTAGGGCTGACGTCAACACCAAGATCCCCCCGTGTGCATCGCACGTCTCCGCTTTTTGGCGCCAGTCAGGTTGGGCTATGAATACCCGGTAAAGGTACAATTTCTGGGATCTGGCTAATCTGATCTCACTTTGACTCTTCACACTTTCTCTTTCTACTTTGCTCTCCGACCGTTACTG
>NMUG010005438.1:0-13134 GCA_002855965.1 Monotropa hypopitys | reverse complement strand
GGGACGTACAAGAGACCCAGATTTAGGGTAATTGTCCGGATAAAAGTACAGTTCCGCGACGTATAGCCGTCTGGATTGATTTCAGACATGTGCGGAAGATAGCCCCACAATAAAGGGTGAGGGGCGTCCGGATCGCATGGCCCCCCATACAGAGAGTTCCAGAAGGAAATAGGTGTCCGGATTTGTAGCCGGGTGCCTGTTAGAAGCTCTAGATAAATGTGGTTGTTCGGTCAGGACATTAGAGACTTGTCCGGACTAGTTCCAAATGTTTGCACAAGATAACCCCATATCAAGGGGAGGGGTCCGGATAAAAATGGGAAGATAGTCATGATGACGGACGGACATCATAATCCGGAGTCATAGTGAAGTGAATTGTCCAGAGCCATTGTGGTGGACGGACATCATAATCTGGAGCCATAGTGATAGACGGACGTCATAATCCGGAGCCATAGTGATGGATGGACGTCATAATCCGGAGCCATAGGCTTTTCTGCACTAGTTGAGGTAATTTCTATGACTGCTATGTCCGGGCTTCTAAACTTCATACATTTTTTCCATTATCTGTTGTTCTATATTTCACAGGGCCTCATTTGCTTCACGACCACCATTCCTAACCTTGTTGATAGGTCTAGTGAAACGTTCCGGCTAACGGAGCAAGTGGGCGCTCTTGATGTGAAGTGCAAGGGCACTGAACTTGCCTTGGAGAAGGAGAAGAAGAAAACAGTCATCCTGGCAAAGGAGACGAGGCACGAAAGGCGCAATTTTAACAAGAAGCTGTCCGATGAGAGAATCAAGGCTATGGATGAGGCGGCGAAGTCCAACAGGGCTGGCTACGAAGAGGGTAAGACTGACGCCAGGGCACACCTCCAGGCTGAGTGTGACCAGCTGGTGCTGGAATAGCACAGAAACAGCTACACGCCCGACTATCAGGCCGACCATAGGGATGGCTACCTCTTGGCACTGCAGACAATTGCGGCCGAGAGGAACCATCCAGCCTAGAACTATGTCGGACCACCGAAGGTGGAGCTTCCTACAGTCGAGGGCACTTACTCGGAGGTGGAGGATGATGATGAAGAAGAAGATGATGCCCCTTAGGACTAGGATTAGCCGGCCCCCTTGCCTTTCCCACTATCTTTTTCTTTTTTGTTTTGAAAAAGGTGTAATTTTGAATGGTTGCTCGGACAACTGCTTTACCAAATTTGTGCCTTTTATTTATGATAACTCGTTATGAATTTTTGCACAACTGTTATCCTCCGGGTGTACTTGAAGGGTTTACCAGGCCCCTTGTTGTACGCCGGAGAGCCTTGTCCAAGCGGTGGAGGCCAACGGAAGCCTGGCGGGAGATCGCCGGAGGCTTGGTCTTAACGGGACCAACAGAAGCCTGGCGGGAGACCACCGGAGGCTTGGTCACCAAGTGTTTTGCCCTGACCAACAGAAGCCTTGACAGATGACTACTGGTGGCATGGCCGAAGGGGCGAACCCATGAGGGTATTATGCTAGAACCGACAGAAGCCTGCCAGACGACCGCCGGAGGCTCGACCATTGTAGGGAAAATCCTTGACCGGAGGTCGGTGACTCGGTCAAGGGGCGAACCCATGAGGGTATTATGCTAGGACCGATAGAAGCCTGGCAGACGATCGCTGGAGGCTCGGCCATTGTAGAGAAAATCCTTGACCGGAGGTCGGTGCAGACGACTGCTGAAGACTCGGTCAAGGGGCGAACCCATGAGGGTATTATGCTAGGACCGACAGAAGCTTGGCGGACGACCGCCGGAGGCTCGGCCATTGTAGCAAAAATCCTTGACCGGAGGTCGGTACAGACGACTGCTGAAGACTCGGTCAAGCGGCGAACCCATGAGGGTATTATGCTAGGACCGACAGAAGCCTGGCGGACGACCACCGGAGTCTCGGTCATTGTAGCGAAATCCTTACATGGCCGGAGGCCGGTGCAGATGACTACTGAAGGCTTGACCAAGGAAAGGTTCTTGACCGACAGAAGCCAGACAGATGACCATCAAAGGCTCGGCCAAGGGAATGATATCTGAACGACATAAGCCCGGCAGACGATTACCTGAGACTTGGTCAGAGAAGTGGGAGCCGACTAGGGGATGGGTCTGCTGGCGGATAGTGGAATGCACTCAACAAATGAAAAAAGCAAACGTTGTTTATACAAGTCAGTGCTAATATTTTCTGAGGTTGAGAGCATTCTAAGGTTTACCGATAGGCGTGCCATCCAACTCCTCCAGTTTGTAGGCTC
Organism: Monotropa hypopitys; assembly: GCA_002855965.1. Classification (NCBI taxonomy): domain Eukaryota; kingdom Viridiplantae; phylum Streptophyta; class Magnoliopsida; order Ericales; family Ericaceae; genus Monotropa; species Monotropa hypopitys. The sequence continues at coordinate 10,878 of NMUG010005438.1, read as the reverse complement.
CTTTACCGACGACTTTGCTGATTCTGGATGGACCCTCCTAGTTGGGCATGAGCTTCTGCTTTTTGCTTTTTAAGACCACCTTCCGGAGCACTAGTTCGTCCGGCTTAAACACCCGGACCCGGACATTTTTATTGAAGCCCCTTGCTACCTCTTGTTGATAGGAGGCCAGTCTGATCCTGGCGGACTCCCTCTTTTCTTCTGCGAGATCCAGGTCAGTAGCAAGAGTGGAGTCATTTGTTGGCTGATCAAAGTGCTGTGTCTGGATAGTAGGAAAGCTTGTCTGGATAGGATGACGGCCTCCACACCGAAGGCCATAGAATAAGGCGTCTGGCCGATTGACTGACGTGGAGTGGTCCGGTAGGCCCAAAGTACATGTGAGAGATCTTCTTCCCATTTCCCCCTCTTCGAATCCAGCCTTCTCTTCAGTCCGGCGGAGATGGTTTTGTTGGATGGTTCGGCCTGGCCATTGCATTGTGGATAGTAGGGGGTGGAGTTGAAGAATATGATATCGAGCTCGTCACATGTGTTGGAAACAAGGTCGCCGACGAACTGGGTGCCGTTGTCCGACACGATGGCATATGGTATGCCGGACCTGGAGACGACGTTCTTCCATATAAAGCGTTTGACATCGGCAGCTGTTATGTTCACGAGTGGTTCGGCCTCAACCCACTTGGTGAAATAATCTGTTGCTGTGATGAGGAACTTAAATCCACCCGGAGCAGTTGGGAGTTTGCCGAGGATATCGATGCCCCATTGGGCGAATGGCCAAGTGCTGGTGATCGGATGAAGGTCTTCTGCGGGACAGTGGATCTCCGGGGCCAAAATCTGGCATTTGTGGCACGCTCTGACATAGTCTTCGGCATCCTTGCGCATCTTTGGCCACCAGTAGCCTTGGGTTATTGCCCGGTGGGCTAGAGACCGCCCGCCGGAGTGACATCCTCCACTTCCGGAGTGCAACTCTTCAAGGATCAATGGAACCTGAGCAGGATGGACACAGAGCAGATAGGGGACGGTCCTGGACCGTCAGTAGAGGGACTCCATGGGGGACAACCAGAAGTTGGCTGCCTTGAAACGGATACGATGGTTCTCTCGACGATCTTCTGGCAAAGTATTTGTCTTGATGAAGGCCAGGACTTTGTCCATCCAACTGGGTTCGTGAGAAATGTTGTTCACCTCCATGACCGGAGTCTCATGACTTGGCTGAGAGATTGTGCCGAAGGAAATTGATCGCTGGCCGGTGGGGAAGCCAGCGGAAGCCAGCTTTGCGAGGGCATCGGCATGGGAGTTGTATTCTCTCGAAATCTGCTCAATCAGGAAGGTCTTGAACTTCTTTGATTCTTCCAAGGCAGAGCGGAGGTATTTACACATTCTGTCGTCCCGAGCGCCATATTCTCCGGTCAACTGATTAACGACCAGTTGAGAGTCCTTGAAAACGATGATATCCTCAACCCCGATGTCGGCCACAAGACGGAGTCCGGAGATCAGAACTTCGTATTCCGCCTCGTTGTTGGAGGACGGATATTCAATGGACAGGGCATTCTCGTGAATGACACCTCCTCGTGAAGCAAGAACAATACCTGCGCCGGAGCCCCTGTTGTTTGAAGTGCCGTCCACGTGCAGCCTCCAAGTATCCCCGTGGAAGAGCTGCCATTGTTCTTCCGGACGCTGGGCACAGTTGCCGGAGCACCGTGAAGGCAGAGCAGCAGACAAGGAGGCGACCTGCAGATCGGTGGCGCTGGCTGGAGACTCCGCGGGAGCCTCCTGAGGGATGACCCCCGGAGAGAACTCAGCAACGAAGTTTGCCAACACTTGGGCTTTGATGGCCGTCCTGGGCTGATATTTGATATCGAAGTTAGCTAGTTTGATCGCCCATTTTGAGATCCGGTTGGAGAGATCGGTTTTCCGGAGAACTGCCTTGAGAGGGTGCTCCGTCAATACAGTGATAGTGTGCTGCTGAAAGTAGGGCATCAATTTCCTAGAAGAGGAAACCAAAGCAAGGGCTAGCTTCTCAAGGGGCAAGTACCTGGTTTCGGCAGGAAGAAGGGTCTTGCTGGTGTAGTAGACCGGCTGGTGGTCCGATCCTCCAGCTCGACAAAGAACAGAGCTGACCGCATGCTGAGAGACCGCCAGGTAGAGAATGAGATGCTCATCATCCTTCAGAGTGACTAGGACCGGAGGGCTTGAAATATACTGCTTCAGCTGCCGGAGGGCCAGGTCACATTCGTCGGTCCACTTGTAGCTGTGCCGACTGGCTTTGATCGCCTGAAAGAACGGTCGGCAGAGATCTGATGACCGAGTAATGAATCTGTTGAGGGCAGCTGCCATTCCTGTCAACCACCGAACTTTTTTTATGGTAGACGGAGGCCTTAGGTTGGACACTACAGTGACTTGGGAGGGGTCCGCTTCTATTCCCCGGCTGGTGACAAGATAGCCCAGAAACTTACCGGAGCCCACTCCGAAAGCACACTTTTCTGCATTGAGCTGGAGCTTATGCTTCTTCAAAATTTCGAAGACCTCGGACAGATGTCGGATGTGGTCGGTCGCATATCTGCTCTTGACGACCATATCATCAATGTAGGCTTCCATCATATCTCTGATCTGCCGGGAGAACATGCGGGAGACCATGCACTGGTAGGTTGCTCCGGCATTCTTGAGGCCGAAGGGCATGACTTTGTAGCAATATACCCCCTTTGCGGTGATGAATACTGTCTTCTCCATATCTTCGTCGGCCATTGAGATCTGGTGGTAGCCCCTGTAGGCGTCCATGAAACTGAGCCTTTGGTGTCCGGCTGTGGCTTCGACCAACTGACCAATTATGTCCAAAGGGAAGTAATCCTTTGGATAGGCATCATTGAGGTTGGTGTAGCCGATACAGACTCGCCACTTGCCGGATTTTTTCTTGACGACCACTGTGTTGGCCAGCCAGGTTGGATATTGGAATTCTCGGATTGCATCTGCTTCTAATAGCCGGTCCACTTCTTCTATGACCGCCTGAGTATGGGCCGGAGAGGAATGTCTCGGTCTTTGGACGACGGGATGCCGGGAGGGATTGACGTTCAACTGATGACAGATGAACGATGGGTCCACTCCGGGCATCTCGTATGGAGTCCAGGCGAAGACCTCGATGTTAGCTTTCAGAAATTTTATGTACTTCTCCCGGTCTGTCGGAGAGAGTGACGATCCGATGAGAAATGACCGACTGCCATCCTCATTAATTGGCACGTAGATGAGCTCCTCAACTGCTTTGTCGGATGCTGGAGTGCCAACATCTTCAAGGATTGGGGTGTTTGGTACCTCGACCCACTGTACTTGCTTCATCTATTTGTTTTCCCGAACGGCTGATATGTAGCATTGTTTTGATGCCGCTTGGTCGTCGTAGACATCCTCCTGTCGTCCGGAGTCCACAATAAACCGGACGACATGGTGGTAGGTGGAGGCAATAGCCTGCATAGAATGGATCCAGGTCCGACCAAGAATGGCGTTGTATGGACTAGGAACGTCGACAACTATAAACTCCATGCTAACCGTCCTGGACCCCGCCCGGACTGGGAGAGTAATTTTGCCAAGGGGCCAGACGGGAGCTCCGTTGAATCCGACCAATGGAACGTCGGCTGGCTGCAAATCATCAGAGGAAAGTTTGAGGGCTTGAAACAATGAAAAGTACATTACCTCTGCAGAGCTTCCTTGGTCAATGAGGATGCACCAGATGTTGGCCGGTCCGACGCACAGAGTGACGACCAAGGCATCATTGTGAGGGAACTGGACTCGCTCAAGATCCCGCTCGGTGAAGGTGATAGACCACTCTGGCTGATTGGAAGGGAACTTCCACTTAAGGGTAGAGCCGACCGTGAGCACTTGCTTTGCAGCAGATGCCTGGTCGATCTCTGACCGGAGGCGTGCGACAACTTCTTTGTTGAGGGGGCGTGGATGACATTGATCATTGGGACATCCTTCTCCGGCTGAGCAGGGCGTCCGGACCTCTGAGCCAGCTCCATGGTCTTCTTCTGATCGATCCATCGGACAAGGTGACCCTGCTGCACCAGGAGCTCTAAATACAACTTGAAGGGTTTGCACTCGGTCATAAAATGCCCTTGCTCCTTATGATAGGTGCAGTGGATCCTGTTGCCCTTCGTTTTGTCGGCTGTTCCGAGCTTGTGGTCTGGCCAGGCGAAGAATGGCTGGTCTTCGATGTGCTTGATCACGGCATAGATAGGCTCGGTGAAGATCGTTGTTTCAGCGGTGAACTCGTGGGCCTTTGGAGCCTTCGGACCCCTCCTTTTTCTATATTTGACAGTGTTTACCTGCCTCTGGCTTGTATCCGGCTGTGGAGATGAGTGCCGTCGAGCTGAGGGTTGCTGATCCGGACACTATGAGGCTCGCTCGGCCACGAGATCCTCCAACTGGCAGAACTTTTCGACCTGGAGCATGAGATCGTCCATGTCTTCCGAAGGATGGAGAGTGAGGTCGGCAAAGATTCGGCTATTGTTGTCCAGACCATTCTTGAAAAAAGAGGCGGCCACAGTCTGGTCGCAACCCTGGATTTCATTAAATAACTCCCAGTACCTTTCGGCGTACTGCCGGAGGCTTTCGTCCGGGCACTTCTTGAGGATGATGAGGGCATCGACCTGTTTGGTTTGCCGGCTGCTGGTGACAAACCGGGCTATGAAGGCTCGCTCAAGGTCCCGGTAGCATGAAATGCTACGTGGAGGGAGCTTGTTGAACCATAGTGAAACAAAAGTGTCAAGGCTCGTAAGGAATACCTTGCACATGATGGCGTCGGTGGTGGTGTAGAGAGAGATAGTCTGCCAATAATGAATGAGATGAGTGTAGGCGTCCGTCTTGGGGTCATACTTCGTGAACTTCGGCAGATTGAAGCCCACAGGGAGAGTCGCTAGCTCGATCTCTGGGATAAAAGGGGAAAGGTTGAGCTGCCGGAGCCTGGAGTCGACGGATGCCTTCTGCTGCGCGGCTCTCTTCTCAAGAATGGCGGCCATCTGTCTTCGGCGGTTGTTCAGGTGGTCCCTGAGGTCAACGGGATGTGGAGAATCATGACCCCTGGGGGGATTTCTCTTATGACCGTAGAAGTCATCTGCTTCGTAATGCCTACCGGAGCGTTGATTGTCCCTTCGCCGGCGGCGCCTGTGGCTTGCGTTCGACGTATCCATGGGATGGGTGTCCGGCGAAGTGGCCCTGGCGGGGGCCAAATTCCCTTCATCTGTGAGGGAGAGAGTCTCGCGAGATCTTCCGGAGCGAGAACTGGAAACAGCACTGACAGATGGTCGATACCTAGGGGATCGGTGACGATGGCCTCCCGAATGGCACTCCGGATGGGGGATCGAAAAATTGCTTTTCCTTTATCCGCGCGTCCGTGATCGTTTGGCCTTTCCGATCGTCCCGGATCCGACCTCCTTATGGTGTGCTCTGAGTCGGCCTGCAGAGTTTCTAATGGAACAGGAGGCCACAAAAGTGGACCACTGGCGAGCCTCGCTAGCTGATCCTTGAGAAAAGCCATCTTCAGATCCTTTTGGCTGCTCATCCGGCTGTTGAGAGGTGGATCCCAATAGAGTGGGCAGAGGGTCTGAAGCAGCGATGGCTGTAGGAAGGGGGATAATGGGCAGTCGGTGGGGATGGCGGTAACGAGAATCGTCGGCGGCCATGGTGAGAGGGAGCAACACTTCAGGAAGGGCTAGACGGTCGGTCACCTGCGTCTGGGATCAAAGTTCCCCAGCGGAGTCGCCAATTGTGGTGACTAATAGTCTGGACGGGTCCTTTGGTGCCGGTCCTCTTGGCTCTGGCCGGACGTCTCGGCGGATGCTTCGGATGAATGAGAGGTCACCTATAAGAGAAAAGGTTCACCTGTTTGGCTCCTGCAACACAAGGGTGAGTGCCCACCGGTCGGCAGTGACCTAGAGGGGCCTCTGATGGCTAAGTCAGCAACGGTGAGAGAAGGAAACTGTAAACTGAAAGAGTGGTCGGAGAGATACCAGAGTCAGCTCTCGTGAACAGTACAATGATGGGGTATTTATAGTACACCTTGACTTAGTGCCAAATGAGCAAGTGTGCGATGCACACGGGTGTAGGCCTGGTGCTGACGTCAGCCCTATTGTGCTGATGGGCCGCTGAACCGACTCGAACAACATCAGCAGTTGCACGGCCGATCCGTATGCCACCTACCGGAGGATGCTATTCCCTGTCGCTACCGATGGTGGACCCCTCCGGCACAGTACCGTCCGTCGGTGGAAGTTGTTCCTTCTCCCAGTGAGGAGGGGAGACACAGGGCTTCCTTGACGTCCGGATGGGTTTGCCGGAGGTTGAAGGAGACCGTGTGGCCGACCTGGCTCGGCCCCTTCTGGTGTCCGGTTAGTCTGCTAAAAATGGATAAGGGCACATGATGAACCGCCGATTCTGTCCTTCGGCCGCAGTGGTTGTCGGAGGTCCGTGAGGCCGATGGCCCTGGATTGCTCCGTGAGATGCTGGGGTAGGCTCCGGATATTTCGACTGGTCTGGCCGAGAGAATCCGACCCATGCCTGTTATGGTCCGGCTACTACAGTATTCAATATCGGCAGCCAGATGGGGGATGAGGAGGCTGTCTTCGAAGTAAATTTTATTGATGATCTTGTGGAGGAACATCTGGATGCAATCTTGGAAAGAGATACCTTGGAAGCACAATTAGATTTTTACTCACAAGCTATTTTGGAGTCAAACAACATGGAGCAACTGTGTTATTTGTTGGGTGATGGAGAAGAAGTACGCGGGGCTGAATCTTGGTCATCCCATTTTGAAGAGTTACCAAAAAAGGAGAGGCTTATTCTGCCATCAAGTGAAGCTCCACCAAATCCTGAATTGAAGCCATTACCCGAATCTCTCAAGTATGCTTTTCTGGGAAGTGATAAAACGTTTCCAGTGGTGATTTCCTCTTCTCTTAAGGAACACCAAGAGTCCCAACTTCTATCTCTTCTTGGGAAGCATACAAGAGCGATCGGGTGGACGATTGCAGATTTGAAGGGAATTAGTCCGTTGGTGTGCACACATCGCATATGTTTGGAAAAAAATGTCAAGCCATCCTTCCAACCACAATGCAGACTGAATCCGGTGATGAAATAGGTAGTGAAGAAAGAGGTAATTAAGTTACTGGATGCCGAGATTATTTATCTTATTGCCGACAGCACGTGGGTTAGTCCCACTCAAGTCCTACCAAAAAAATCCGGCATCACAGTTGTGAAAAATGATGATGGAGAGCTGATACCAAAAAGAGAAATCACAGGATGGCGGATCTGCATCGACTATAGGAAGCTCAATGCCAGTACAAAGAAGGATCATTTCCCCTACTATTTATTGATCAGATGCTAGAGAGAGTTGTTGGACATGCCTTTTACTACTTTCTGGATGGCTACTCAGGGTATAACTAGATAGAGGTGGCAATGGAAGATCAAGAGAAGACTACATTCACGTTCCTCTATGGTACCTTTGCCTACAGACGTATGCCATTCGGATTATGCAATGCCCCAGGTACATTCTTTCGATGCATAATGGGGATTTTCAGTGATATGGTTGAGCACATTCTCGAGGTATTCATGGATGATTTCTCTGTATTGGTAATTCATTTGATGACTGTCTGAAGAATTTGGAGAAAGTGTTGGAACGTTGCGAGGAAAAGATCCTGGTGTTAAACTAGGAAAAGTGTCATTTCATGGTGACACAAGGCATTGTTTTAGGACATTTCTTTTCGATAGAGGGTATTCAAGTAGACAAGGCAAAAGTAGAAATTATCAAAAATGTGCCAACACCCACTTGTGTGAAGGATGTACGCTCTTTTCTGGGCCATGTCGGATTATACCAGCGATTTATACGTGATTTCAGTGCTATTTCGAGACCTTGTGCAATCTTCTTTCCAAGGATGCAGATTTTGTTTGGACCCAAGAGTGCGAGGAGGCATTTGATTTCTTGAATAAGAATCTGAATTTACCACCAATTGTTTAACCACCAGATTGGAACTTGCCCTTCGAGTTGATGTGCGACGCCAGTGATTATGCTATTGGCGCAGTACTTGGGCAAAGAAGGGGAAAGAACCAAGTGTAATTTATTATGCAAGCAAGACACTCAATGATGCACAAATGAATTATTCGATGACTGAGAAGAAGTTACTTGATGTTGTCTTCGCACTGGACAAATTTCGTTCCTATCTGGTAGGCTCCCCGATTACAGTCTTCACAAATTATGCAAAACTGAAATATTTGCTGACAAAACAAGATGCCAAAGTCAAACTCATTCGGTAGATCCTGCTACTGCAAGAGTTCAACATTACAATCAAAGACAAGAAGGGAGTGAAAAATGTGGTGGCGGACTACTTATCACGCTTGCACAGGGAGAACAAAACCACAGACTTGCCGATTGCTGACACTTTTCTAGATGAGCATCTTTTTGGAGTGGCAAGTTGTCCATGGTACGCTGACATTGTGAATTATTTAGCCACTGGACAACTTCCCTCCGAATGGAGCATCAATAGCAAGAGAAGGTTCCTGAATGAGGTAAAACACTTTGTATTTGAGAGTCCATATTTGTGTAAGTACTGTTCTGATCAGATCATTCATCGTTGTATTCCGGAGGCAGAATAGAGAAGCGACATAACTTTTTGTCACACAGAGGCCTGTGGCAGACATTTTTCTGCAAGGAAAACAGCCTCCAAAATTTTACAATGTGGATTTTACTGGCCTAACATCTTTATGGATGCTTTTCAGTTCTACAAGACATGTGACCGTTCTCAGCAATTGGGATCAGTGACTCATCGACATGAAATTCCCCTAACAAACATCATGATTGTTGAAATTTTTGACTGCTGGGGCATAGATTTCATGGGTCCTTTCCCATTGTCATATGGTTACTTGTACATCTTGTTAACCGTCCATTATGTTTCTAAATGGGTAGAAGCAATTCCAACCAAAACGAATGACAACAAAGTGGTTCTAGAATTTTTAAAGGCGAATATCTTTTCCAGGTTTGGTATGCCGAGAGCCATTATTTTTTATCAGAGGACTCATTTTTGTAATCTCCCATTTGAAGTATTGATGAAAATTTATGGGATTACACATAAAGTCTCCACGGCATACCATCCTCAAACCAATGGGCAGGCTTGACTTGCAAATCATGAAATAAAACACATCATTGAAAAGATTGTCAAACCACACAGAAAGGATTGAAGTTCAAAGTTGTTGGATGCTTTATGGGCATACCGTACTGCATACAAGACGGTGTTTGGTGCATCACCCTATCGTCTTGTATATAGTATGGCATGTCACCTTCCAGTCGAGATGGAACATAAAGCATTCTGGGCAATTAGGGCACTGAACATGGAAATGAATGGAGCCGGTGCTCTTAGGCGTCTCCAATTGAATGAATTGGAAGAAATAAGAAGACCTTTATGATAACACCGATATTTATAAGCAGAAGGTGAAGGCTTTTCATGACCAAAATATTCAACAGAAAAGTTTTATAGTTGGTCAAAAAGTTCTTCTCTACAACACTAAGCTGCATTTATTTCCTAGTAAATTGAGATCAAGGTGGAAAGGACCATTTGAGGTTGAAAAAGTCTTCGCACATGGAGCCGTTGAAAATTGTGACCCCAGTAATGGAACTTGTTTTAAAGTCAATGGTCAGTGGATTAAACCGTTTCTAGAAAATTTTGAGAAAGAAGATGTGGTGGAAGAGTTGGTCAATCCAATTTATATGGATGACTCTGAATTTTAATCTGTTTTAAACGAAAATGTGAGAAATGTCTAGGAGACAATAAATTCATAGAGGTTGAGATACCTCTAGTGTTCATCGTGCTCGAATAGTTACATGACAGTATAGCCACCTTTGGACTAGCATTGTTTATGTGTTATTTGGGATTACCTTGGCAGAGTAGGGATGGGAGTAAAAATCGATTGGGATGTTCTCCACAAAGTGAGAGCATCACCTGCCGAGTAACAACCTACCCCGAAATTTCCTTCTCTAACACGTAGGCAAGTGACGAAAAAGGGAGAAAAGTATGACCCGGGTGATCACGTGACGATCAGGTGGAATCAACATAAGCAGAGAAATTGGTTAAAGTACCCATACTTGGTCGGGATATAAGGTGGTTAACATTCTACCTCGAAGGTACATTCCCTTGTCCCAATTTTAATTTAATTGATAGTTCCTTTTTACTCTGAGGACGGAGTATCGTTCAAATTGGGAGATGGGTACACTTCGTGTATAATTCGGTTTTAACTTTTGTCTCTCAAATTAAGTCAATCCCGGAAACCTCAACTTTTGCCGTATTGTAATAAATTTGGTGTAACGGAAGGGTTTTGACTTGATTTCTTAGACATTAGGTAGGCCAAAATTTTTAAGTTTTGAGTTAAAGTTTAAGAGTTATTTTGGTGTAGCTTGTTTTATAATGTTTGGATCTAGTAATGACAGGATGCTTTCGGAAGACGAATTGAGAAAGTGCATAATTTCTTGGATAAAACATGGAGTGGAGATTCATCACCCGCACATTATTTTCCGTTAGACCATTCTTCCATTGTGGGGTAATTCTAAAATCTTGTGACTTATGCATGTTATATTTGCACTTTGATTGATTTGTATGAAGTTATGGATCATGTGAATATGATTATAGGTATTCTTTCATTAAAAGACCCACCAAAAATTTATTTTGAATTTTAATTAAACCTTTGGACCCCATTGAGTCGTATACATTATTTTTTTTCATTTTATATAAGTTCTTTGAATTAAGCCATATGTTGTACCGAAAGCAACCAAGAGGGGGTGAATTGGTCCACTAATAATAATTAGTAATAAAAACTAGTTTGCAAAACAATATTAATCAACTTTGAAAAATGACTTGCTAATGAAAA
>NMUG010005437.1:0-13133 GCA_002855965.1 Monotropa hypopitys | reverse complement strand
GAGGTGGATCAGTTTCTGGTGCTTTTCACTTATTTTTCAGTGTTGTGTGAGTGGGTGTTTTAAAAGAGTTTTAAAAGATAAAAGTGTGTTTTTAAAGATGTGTGCATTTAAATGGGTGTTTTATATAAAGGAGTGGTTTGTGAAAAGGCGTGCGTTATAGTGGTGTGTGTGTGAATGTGGGTGTATATTTAAAAGATAAAGGTGATCCATAGTTATTTTACTCCCTATACTTTATGTTTTTCATTTGAGTATTCACCAACTTTCCCTAGCTGACCCTCCCTTTTTCCTTCTAGGTGGTCATTGTTTCAGTTCAGTTAGAGTCCACCAGTCCAGCAGTTGAGCAGTTGAGGTGCAGGAGTCATTGGCGTGATGAGTTGGTGTTTCAGGTATATTTAATGTATTTTGAGAGTTTCTATTTATTTAAGTTTTTATTATTATATCAGCATGTGTAGTATGTGTTTAGAGAGCGAGTTGTTTGTGTGAGGAGTTCTGGAGTTTTCAGTTGTATTATTAGAATATTATTATTTCAGTTCAGTAGTTTCTTTTTAGTTTTTGTGAGCATGGTGTTTAGGATTAGTGGTGATTGATTGCCACGTGTCTGTCCCTGGTTGGCTGGCTTTACAGTTGTCTGGGATGGGGCGTGACAAAAGCAAATAGAGAAAATTAATTTAAGGAGTTTAAATTATATAAAAATATGCTTAAGATTTATAAGTATATTATAAAGATTGTATAATGGCATGCAAGGGTAATAACTCTATTAATAAAGGGGCATTTTAATCTTTGAGGTAATAAATCAGATTAGGGTTAGGGAGGGAGGCTCCTAACCCCTCATTATGCTAATCAAGTGTGTTTAGAGACTAGAGAGAGAGAAACAAGGGAGGCAAGAGAGATTTGAGGATTTGAAGACCTTGGAGTAGAATTTAAAAGAGGAATTCTTATTCATTATTGTTCTAAAGGTAATTATGAATTCATTGATATAATTTTAGTACTTGTAATGTTTTAAGATTAGTCTAAATCTAAGTTTTTAAGATTAATCCCATTTTTTGGGAAAATGGTAGTTTTCAATAGTTGTTTGATGAATTTTGGGTGTATTTATGAGTTGTTTGAGGCTACAAACTGAATATGTTTAGTGTCAATATGTTCATAATGCTTGGGATGATTTGATTTGGGTGTTCAGAGGTTGGATTCTAAGAGATTGGTAAGGATTCGTTAGAACATTTTTTTTTTTTGAAAAATCGCCTGCTAAATAAGGGGTACCGGTCCCCAGGAAAGGCGGGTATCGGTCCCCGTGTTACAGTTTGGCTAGAAATTTAGGGGGTACCGGTCCCCGTTAAATATAATGGCTGGGAAAGGTAGGGGTATGGGTCCCTTGATTAGTGGGGTACCGGTCCCCGCTGAACAGTATGTCTGGAGGAGGGACGGGTACTGGTCCCTTGAAAAGGTGGGCACCGGTCCCTTGAAAAGGTGGGCACCGGTCCCTTGAATACAGTTTGCTGGGAGGAGGGACGGGTACCGGTCCCTTGAAAAAGAGGGTACTGGTCCCAGCTGGGTGTTTTTGACAGAATTTTGTAGTTACTCGGGGTGTTCGAATATGGACCTGTGATATATTTGGAAGGTATTAGGGGCTATTTGGGGACTCTAATAAGTAGTTTAAATGTGGTTATCCATTCAGTTGATTGAATCTAATGATTTTATTATCTTCTTGTCAAAACAATATTTCATGTGGACTAAAATTGTATCTGTTTTGATAGGGGCACTTGAAGAAGGCATTGAGGCCTCGCTCAAAGGTAAGGAGAAGGTTTGAACAGAATGGTATCGGTGAGTGTAAGGATATGGTATTTTAAATTGTACATTTACAAGGTTGCTTAGTTAACTGTTTATTTGTGCATGAGTAGTTAACTTTTAACTATTCTTGAGTTGAATACATGAATGCATGATGATAACAAGGTGCATGAACATTATGGCATGATGTAATGAGATGCATAGTTAAAAATGCATGAGTTGAGATGAAAAGCATAATATGCACACACACACACACACACACACATATATATATATATATTATGCATGCCTCCGTGGGATGGGTGGTGTTGCTGGAAATTTAGTAAGGCCAGTGGTTGACAACCAGCGTAAGTCCAACGGGTACGTGGGACGTACCCCAAGAATTGTTCGCGGGGCGTAAGAACTACTACTTATAGTAGTAGCTATTTTCATGGCATGTGATGCTCAAATCTTTTGAAAAAGGGCCTTGGCCAGTATATATATAAAGTACCATACATGAGATGCATTTTCGAATGAAAATCATAACTGCTCATAATCGTAATTTTCTATCACTGAAAATACTTGTGTTTCTGGAAGTTTAAAATATCATATTCACACTTTGTTTCCTTATCTTTGGCTTGGAAATAGGTCTCAGGGTAGCGGTCCACTACGAGATTGGAAGTATTTGGAGGCTTGGATGTGATCTTTTAGTTGAGGTTGCTCTTTGGAGGAGTTTGATTTGGGACTCTTATTAGTTCCCTTGGTAGATGGTTATTGCCCTTTATTTCTGAGGTTTGTAATGGAAGTTTGTAGTAGCAGTGATTGTTCATTTGATACTTCTTATTTTAAGGTTTTGAGTACTATAGTGCTACTGGGGTTTACGATTTGAGACTTACTTATTCCTATTACCTTATGTTGTCAAATTTCTACTTGAGGTTTTATTTAAATGAAGAAGTCTATTAAAATTTTATATTTTTGTGTGTTTTGGAGTTTGGGATGTTTCAACTTGGTATCAGAGCATATGTTTTGAGTTCGAGTTAGGGGACCAGGTGATTAATAAAATTGTACTTGAGGTATGAGTTTGAGGTAATGGTCGGAAGTTGTGGTGATAGTGTTTTGGGACTATTATGCATGTCTTTGTCACCCATGGGACTTGCCTTGAAATCTGATTGGAAGAAAGCCTGATCAACGTTCTCTTCCAATGGGAAGTCTTGGAAAGTTAAATAGAAAAGCATAATATAACAAAATTCTAAGGTTAGGGTGGCTAAGTAGTGGACCATAGGATGTCAAGTTAGGCATTGAGTTATTGAGGTGTGTTTGACTAACACGTGAGTTTTTGGCATCTAATGCTTGTTTCCACCATGTTGTTTCTTGTGTTGTGATTTACAGAAAATCAAATAGAGCAAAATGATCAAAGAGTTTAGGAGGAGGCTAGTATGAATAAAGGAAATCTAGGTAGTAGTGGGGTGTTCCCCCAATAACTGGAGAGGAGGCCCGGATGATGGCCGCCATTACTCAGTTGGCCGAGGGTCAGCAAATGTTGATTCAATTACAGGCTAATCAAAATGTGGATAGAGGTATGGGTACAAGTCTCTTGGAGAGATTCAAAAGATTGTGTGGTACGGTGTTCGAGAGAGATAATAATCATAAGGTGGCTGAAGAATTGTTAAGAGAAGTAGAGGTGGTGCTAGACACTATGGGTGTTGAGGAAGAGCAGAGGGTAATATTGGCAACTTTTCTATTTAGAGGTGAAGCTAGGAGTTAGTGGAATGCTTTCAAAAGGCAGGAGGTGGCACTGGCACTTGGAGCTAAGCCGACTGCACTAAGGACTATCACCTGGGATAGGTTCATTCAGGGGTTTAACAACAAGTTTTATCCAGATAGTTTTCGTTTTGGACGAGAAGCGGTTTTTTCAAGCTTGAAACAAGGGAGTATATCTGTTAGTGAATATGAGGCGAGGTTTACTGTATTATCTAGATATGCACCGTATATGGTTAGTTCGGAGGACTTGAAGTGTAGGCATTTTAGAAAGGGTTTGGCACCTGGAGTGTCTTCGAGGTTGTTGTTATTTAGGGAGACAGAATATTCTGATCTTGTGGACATGACAACAAGAATGTGGAATGATATTCAGGAGTATCGTGAAAAGATGGAATCATATAAAAAGGCAAGATTTGATAATAGTGAAAAATCTGAGGGTAGTAGTGTCAAGAGTGGTGAGCCGAGATCGAGGTTTGATAAGGGGAGGAGTGGTGGAGGAAATACAAATCAAGGAAGTAATTGGAGTGGAAACCAGGAGAGGAGTGTGAACCAGCAGTCGGGGTCAAATGGCAGAGGCTTTTCTAGAAGGTGTTTTAAATGTGAGTCGCCAAATCATATTACTAGAGATTGCACATCGAAAACAATGGACTGAAATGTTTCAAGTGTGGAGGTATGGGTCGCAAGGCTATGTAGTGTGATCAACATCAAAATCAGTTACTAGTTCAGTCAGTGGGAAGTGCAGAAGGGGGTGCTATCAAAGGTGCAGCGGGGCAGACTACTCATGGTAGGGTGTTTGCATTGGATAGACAGACGGCTCAAAAAAATCCAGACATGGGTATGATTCGTGTATCTACTTATATTCATGATTTCTTATTGATTCTAGAGCCACACACTCTTTTATTGCTACTGCTTTTGGTTCATGTATGGGTAGAGAATTGGCACCCTTAGATCACACTTTGTTTGTGTCAACACCAATGGGTAATGTGGTAGAACTTGAGTCATACTATCCGGGTTGTGAAGTTTGGGTGGGTAATGAGCCCTTATTGTTAGATTTGATCCCACTTGAGATGTTAGAATTGGATGTGATTTTGGGGATGGATTTCTTAGCTGCTCACTTTTCCATCATGGATTGTGTTAGCAAAGAAGTTTTGTTTCGTATTCTGGGTAGGTCTGACTTACAAATTTAGGGTGATATCTTAGAATTTCCTGGACGTGTCATCTCATCTTTGAAGGCTATGTCTATGTTGAATAAGGGTTGTGAAGGGTTTTTAGCCTATGGGATTGATTCTGAGAAGGGAGAGAGAAGTATTGGGGAGATACCTGTGGTGAGTGAGTTCCAAGATATTTTTCTAGAAGAGTTTCCAGGAGTGATTCCAATTAGGGAAGTAGAGTTCACAATTGAATTGGTTTCGGGTACTAGTTCTATATCTATTGCTCCTTATAGGATGGCACCTGCCAAATTATACGAATTGAAAATGCAGTTGAAGGAGTTGCTTGATAAGGGATTTATTAGACCTAGTGTGTCGCCTTGGGGAGCCCCTATTTTATTTGTGAAAAATAAGGATGAGTCGATGAAAATGTGTATAGATTATAAGCAGTTGAACAAAGTCACCATGAGAAATAAATATCCATTACCCAGAATTGACGATCTTTTTGATCAACTTCAGGGAGCTTCAGTATTTTTGAAAATTGATTTGAGGTCTGGATATCACCAATTGAAAGTTAGGTACTGTGATGTAGCGAAAATAGCCTTCCGTACTAGATATGGTTACTACGAGTTTATGGTTATGCCTTTTGGGTTGACAAATGTGCCAGTGGTGTTTATGGATTTGATGAATATGGTGTTTCAGTCCTATTTAGACTCATTTGTTATAGTATTTATTGATGATCTTTGGTGTACTCAAAGTCTAGAAAAGAACATGGAGAATATTTGAGACTAGTCTTGCAAAGGTTGAGGGAAAAACGGTTGTATGGGAAACTTAATAAATGTAAATTTTGGCTTGATCGGGTGGTCTTTTTGGGTCATGTCATCTCGAGTAAGGGTATTTGTGTAGACCCTAAAAAGATTGAGGCAGTGGTGAATTGGGAGAGGCCTACTTGTGTGACTGGAATCCGTAGCTTTTTGGGATTAGCGGGTTACTACAGGCGATTCATTGAGAAATTTTCGTCTATTGCGATGCCTTTGACTATGGTTACTAGAAAGGGGGTTAAATTTGTTTGGTTGGAAGAGTGTGAGAATAGCTTTCGGGTTTTGAAGGAGAATTTAGTTTCGACATCTATTTTGACTATTCCAGAAGGGACTGATGACTTGGTTATCTCTAGTGATGCGTCGCTTTGTAGATTGGGGTGTGTGTTGATGCAGTGAGGGAAGGTCATAGCTTATGCTTCAAGACAATTCAAAAACCATAAGAGGAATTACCCTACACACGATTTAGAGTTAGTAGCAGTAGTATTTGCACTAAAACTTTGGAGGTGCTTACACCCCAAACGTATATAGCGAAAGGGTTGCCCGAAGCGTAGGTCTAAGGACCAGTGTAGCAAGTAACTCGTAAGAACAAGGTCGATTCATAGGGAATTCTTGTTAGATTAGGTAAAGCGGTCAAAGTCTCTTGGGATTCTTTTTGTTTTTACGAGTGGCTTTAGGACCGCCAACCAATGATTTCTTGCAATTCTTGTAACGGGAGCTAAAATGTAAGACTTAATTTGGAAAAGAAGGATTGGTCATGTTTCAGGATTTCTATCATTTAGAGACGATTAGAGTTCAATAGCTAGATATGAACAATATTTGAGACGCAAATATTACTCATAGAACATTAGTAAGCCCAATCAATCATCTCCTTAGTATATTCCCTAGAGAAGTCATTTCATTATTCCTTAGCATTGAACCATCCATAGGACATCGCTTCAAGAAGTATATGTGCCGAATCAATCTGTCTACGTATAATCAAGAAGACAACACTATGAATGCTCATTCTAATGTAGAAAATTATTCTCCAAGGGATTACTATGAAAATGGCCTAATTGAACATCTAACCATCCATAAATTTCTAGAATTCCCTAGCCATGACCTCTCCTAAAAGACTACTCACCCATATTCAAAAGAAGAACAACAATAGAATTTAGAGCTTCCATGAAAACTAAGTAAATTAATGCAATTAGGGGATGGATAGAAAGAGCAAGAGAAGATAAACAACTTTAATACTAAGAAAAAGTTCAAATTCTTACAGGAAATAGATAAAATCGAAGAAATACTTCAAAGCTTCAATGGAGGTTCCATGGCCTCCTTAAACCCTCTATCTATCATCAAAATAACATAAAACCCAATAAATATGTAATGAATGAGCTCCCCTAATTAAAAATCATTCATAACCTTATATAGGTCCCAACTTTTGACACAAAATCGGACAAAATTGCGTCCGCGCGTTTAAAAACTCAACACAGAAATTCTGGTTTTTACTCCAGGAGAGACTGGTCTCTCCCTATTCGAGAGACCTGTACCTTCATCCTGCAGAGCTCTCTGCTCTTGGAGAGACCGGTCTCTCCATATTCAAGAGACTGGTCCCTTCACTGCTGATACTAGTTTTTGGTATTCTTTGCTCCTTTTCTCCAACTTTGCAATGCTTTGACTCCTTGAACTCCCATCTACACTTCATGGCATATTTGCATGGCATCCGACATTCTTCCAGCTATCCTCAATCCTCGGGTCTTCGCTTTGATCGGTCAACAAGTCACGTTTCTTCGGATTTTCACTGTTAGGACTAGAACATACATTGTGAACGCATCATGGCATAAATCGATAATAATAGAATGAAAACAAGTAGAAGAAGCATAGATTAGCCTACGAATATGTAATATTCGTGGGATAATCACAACTCCCAACTAAAACCTTGTTCGTCCCGAACAATTAGGCATAAGAATAGTAGGACAAGATCTCACTAAGTAGTTGCACCAAAAGATTCAAATGATTGGCCCAAATGCACTACAAATAACTCATTGCATCATGAACAAGATTATAAGTAAGTCATCAAGTGTTCTCGTCATCCTAATGCCTCGATTCCAAATCTCACACACGATAAACATTTTCACTCTTCACACTCAATCCAAAGGACTAGTTATACCACACACTCATTTTCTCTTCTCTTCAAGAAGGTAGATGGGTGTATGATTATTTCCAAGAATGCACTAACTAGCAAAGTAAGCACAACCACAACGAAAAGTTCACCTAGCAAATCAATGATTAATCAACATTCTAAATAACGCACATAAATCACGCAATAGAAACGTAAACTAATCATCGAGGGCTTTTTGGTTCAAAGTACGTTCTAGGTTCAAAGGAAATAGAGTTCAACAACCTTGGTGTGGCTGTAGTAGCTAGGTAGGAACAAAATGCCCAACACCAAGGGTACTACATAGTCTTTCACACAAACAAAACAAAGCAAAGCATCACAAAAGTCTTAAGTTATTACATCAACCCTCACTACATCTCTCAAAATAGAACAACTACTCTTCCTCTTCTTCTCCACTCTCACCTTATTCACCGTCTCCATCATCATCCTGTTCTTCCTCATCCTCTTCTTCCACTTCACTCTCCTCATCCACAAATTTTACACCATCCTTCTCTTCCATTCTCCCAATGCACCAATGAAGCCACCTTAGCAAACGGTTCTGTTTTTGACCCTGTAATTTCTGAGTTTTCCTCATCCTTTCTTGTTCTTTCCGGATCCTTTTCTACCCTCTTGCAATAGTACCCTGACTCTTTATAATAGTATCTTGCCGGGCTGCAATAATTTCAAACCATTGTTCGGTTCGATCAATAGGTTTCATAGAAGTAGGTCGTGATGACCCTACCTCCTCCGGATCTGCCGGATGGGATATGGAACATCTTTTCTTCAAGGATGCCAAAGTGATTGGACCGGGGGTCCCAGGAACAAAATTTTCATTAGGCTTCCCCTTCCACCCATCTGCAAGACATAGAGAAGTAATCATAGTGGGAAAGGGAATGTTACCGTTAGCGGCTCCTTTAGCTCTAAACGTCATCAGCTGACTCCAAATGAAATAAGTCTAGTCAACCACTTCATTATGTGAACCATAAGCATAAATAAGATCACCATCTTCCTTGGTCGGGGTTTTCTCTCTCGAAAAGGGGCTCAAGTTGTAGGCGAGGATTTTGTTGCTCAACCTGTATATCTCTTTCAATCCACCAGCTGTATACTTCCTTTGGTTTTACTGGTAAGCCCTCGGCTCCTCGGCAATTGTTTCAATCACATGGTCCAGGGTACGGTTCCACTGAATGGCCGGATAGGTAATTTGGTCTTGTTGGGGTCGACTATAATCCAGGTAGCTAGCAATCACATTCGGAGTAATCGTGACAGTAATTCCACCCACGATAGAATCAATGACATCTCTAGCCTGAACCCCCATATTCTTATAGAAAGCAATACAAACAGAAACCAAATACCCATTGACCTCTCGGAAAAAGAATTCAAGGCAATGGAACAATGTTATATCAATAATTGCATGTCCATCAATCACATACCTGTCCACTTGCCTCTCGCACATAAATTTTCTGGATCGAAGCTTTGCGACCCATGCCTTCTTCTCCCTATCTTTCTTTGCTTCCTTAACCTCTCTTTGCTTATTCCTCTCTCAAACAATCCATGTTCTGTTCGTACCATCGTCACCTTCGATTCTCTCTTCCTCCTTCGCACTGCGAGAAGAGGATGCGGGCTATTTTCCCTTCTCCCTAGTGGTAGGCTTACGACCCACAGCCTTCTTGGCCATAGCACACTAATCAACCCAAAACACAAAGCATAAACAAGAGATTAGAGATTTGAATCGAAAACAATTTCAAGAGAAACCCTAGAAATTCGGAATCTCCATGTGCGGATTCGCAAGCTCCATGCCCAATCAAAGTTACAAAGGAGAGAGAGAGAGAGAGAGAGATTACTTACGATTTGAGGCGAAATCGGTTAAGAGAGCGTGAAATCAGTTGAGGGAAGACAAAAATCGCCTTGGAGAGAGCTCTGGGTAGGGCTTTGGCAAGAAGGAAATGTCCCAGATTAGAGCCCGATCGTGTTTAAAAACCCAGAAATTTTTATCAAAGGGACCGGTCTCTCCCTATTCAAGAGACCGATACCCGCCCCAGGTGATACCCACTGCTGCTCAAGGGACTGGTCCCTCCCTTTTACGGAGACCGGTCTCCTTACTTTATTTCGGCTCTACTGCTATGGGGACCAGTCTCTCGAATTTTGGGAGACCGGTATAAGCCTCTGCAAACTGGGTTTTCTTCATTCTTTCCTCTCCAAACTATCCACTCTTCATCCCCACACACCCTACACCAATCCTTCATATCATTATCCCCTCCCTCCTTACATCCGGCTTTTTCAAGAGGGTAAAATCAAAGAACGGGTAACATAATGGCTCAATAAAGGTCAAGGGATACATGTAGTGGTCTATTCATAGAAAGAATACCTCAAATCATTTTAGTTTGCCTTTCAAAACAAGAAATAATATGTCATAAAGAATTGAAAGATAAATCAATGAAATGTGGTAGCGTAATAGATAAGCAGAGCTACAACAATGTTCACTCCCTACACTCAACATAGTGGTATAACTCAAATGAAGGATAGTGAATCTCTACAAGGTATGCAAAAACACTACAAACATCACTTATTCAACCTATTCAATCTTCAACTTGTCAAAATAGCACAAAGAATCCAATCAAATCTAAAAAAATTTAGCACAACCACAAGGTAGAGATCGAGTTCAAGAAATACACTTACAACCGCATTGTTGGTACGAACTACCCCCCACCCCAACTAAAAATTTGCTATGTCCTCATGCAAATAAAAAGTCAAAGAAAAGGGTAGAGAGTACCTCAAAGTGGAGTGACACATACCATAAGTTGATAAAATCCTTCTCTTGCGACTATCATGGAGCTCCTGCAATAGAAACTACAACTACGCGCAAAAACAAGGATGGATAACAAACTAGTCATATAAAACTCTTGTGATTTCCGGGTAGATCTCTACTCGACAAGTGGCTTCCTTTATTTTATAGGAATGCCTTAATCGACTTTCAAGACCATCCATACTACCAACAAGAGGTTGGGGATTTCTCATCCCCCTTGGATTTAACGTCTCCTAGACGTGATACATTATATTAATTTAAATTTTCAGTTGAAGGATCACCCAAATAAACGGGGTCCACCAGCTCCTCCTCCTCAACTTCCGGAGGGAATTTCTCAAGAAAAGGCTTAAGCCGTTGGCCGTTCACCTTAAAGATTACTTCGCTTCCGGCTTTCTTTACCTCAAGCGCACCATGCAGAAAGACTTTGTGGACAACATATGGCCCAACCCACCTTATTATAAGCTTACCCAGAAACAAATATAACCGAGAGTTATACATTAACACTCGTTGGCCTTCTACAAAGTTCTTCCGGTATTTCTGGATTGAGAATGGATTCATAGTCAGAGACTAGGGAATACAACATTTCTGATAGGTTGTGAGCGTAAATGGAAACTTCTCATGCCAGTCCTGGTATGTATTTGTCATTTTGAAAATGTTCTGCCTGGTGTTTTTTTTGTTTGATGCTTCTACTGATCCATTCATCTGCAAATGGTAGATAGTCGCATTCTGGCTTTTGATTGAAGTAGTCGATGATGACTAATGTAAATTGGTAGCTGCTGAATGCGAGACGGATCACTGTAAAATTTGGGATTGGAGCCTTCTGGCTTTCTAATGGATTTCTTTCCACTATTTGTCAGCTTCTGATCGGATCCTAATCCGATTTGTCTTTGAGGCCGTCACTCGATGTTCTAAAATTTGTTTGATTGTTTCCAGTTTGAAAAGGTGAATGCTTGGTTCGAAAATTTTTTTATTTGTTCTTTATTTGTCGTTTTAGCAGAAAAAATAAATGAATGGAATATACGAAATTTTTCTTGACATATAGATGTGACAAGATAGAAGATCATACTTTATACAAGTATAAAATTTATTAACATTCCATAAGAAAACGAAACATAAGATAAACAATATGTACTAACTTACCGCAGTTTACCATGAGACGCGGGCTTGATAGATCGAGAAGATCGTCTGGTTGTGCGGTTGTTCCCCTGGATGAGCGGGGCGGTTTGTATGCTGAAGATTTTGATTTCGTAATAGAGGGTTGATGGTGGCAGTTTGTAGTTCGCCAAACATTTACTTCTTCCTTTGATAGAAGGGATTTTCTTCCCACCGAGATTTGACAGTGAGTGGGAATTCTTCAGAGACCTTTTTCCTTTCCTAGTGGTTCGGGAGTGGATTAGTGGTGACATTGGGAGGCAGCTTAGCATCCTCCAAATTTATTGTTCCAGAGTCGATGAGGCCTTGGACCTTGTGTTTCAACATCCAGCAATTTTATGTATCATGACCGGTTTGGCCAGAATGATATAAGCATTGGAGATCTGCTCGATGATGGGGGCAGGAGGATTAGGTTGTGGTCGAAAAGGAATGGGATTTAGATGCCCCGAGGCCATGAGGCGCTGGAGCACTTCTGACATTGTTATGGATAATGGCGTAAAATTTCGATTATTTGGATTTCTTCTCGGGTATGTCAGAGCATTTGTAGGAAATGTATTCTGAGGTGCTAAACCCTGAAAGTTTTGGCCTTGATATGGATTCGGTGGGTTTTGATATACGCTCTGTGGTGGGTTCTGATATGCACCCTGTGGTGGATAGTAGGGTTGTTGTTGTTATTGTTGGTAGCTTGGGTACCCTGGTTGAGAAGCGAATTGATTGCTGGATTTCGGACCTTGTGTGACTGCTGAAATTTCAGGCTCTTTGGCCTTCTTTCCGGGAGGTTTCTTGGCATATGATGCTGAAGTATCCTCCGACTTAGAATATGGATCAAGTATTTTGCCGGTCTTGACATCGTCCTCGATCATCTCCCCCTGTAGGATGATCTCGTTAAAAGATCTCCCGATGGACGTACAAAATTTTTCATAGTACATCCCTTCGCGCGTCTGTACGAACAAATGCACATACTCGGACTCGGCTAGAGGAGGGTCAACTTGAGATGCATGGTTCTTCCATCGGTGGGCATATCTACGAAAAGCCTCCTCTGGTTCTCTTTTCATACGAATGAGAAAGAGACGGTCGACTGCCATTTCTGCATTATGTCGGTACTGGCGAACAAACTCTTAGGAGAGGTCTGTCCAGGACCGAAAGCGCTTTAGATCTAGGCGGGCGAACCATTGTGTAGCTACCCCGATCAAACTGTGTTGAAACAGATGCATCATTAATCTTTTTGGGTCGGGATAACTGCACAGCACTCCAGCATAGAGGTGCAGATGTGTCATGGGTTCCCCAGTACCATTGTATTTAGAGAAATCTGAGATCTTGAATTTGGATGGCAAGATCATATCCGGATAAAAGCAGAGATCTTCGAAACTGGTCGAAGTATAAGTATTTGGCCCCTGGAGGGATTTGAGTGCGTCCTCCAGTTTTTGAACCTTTAGATTTAGAGGTGCATCTTCCCTCTTTGTAGGGATCTCATCCAGGTGACTTTCTAAATCGTTTTGGGCATAGTGGAAAGCAGAGAGAACCGTAATCTACTACGGCTGGACTGGTAGGGT
>NMUG010005436.1:0-13134 GCA_002855965.1 Monotropa hypopitys | reverse complement strand
CGACCGGTCGACAGCAGTACGGTGTACTGGTCGACAAGGGTAAATTTGCACTGAATTGGAAAAGTGGAATTTCCGAGAGTATTTTGGTCATAACTTCTTCGTTCAGACTCCGATTGAGACGATTCAAGTTGTGCTGGATTTCTAATCAGATTATCTACGACTTCCATGAATAAGAAATTCTGATTTGGAGAACGGATCAGGTCGCGAGAGATTTAAACACGATTAAGGACTTAACCGAACACTTAACCATCGACGAACATCATACCGGGGACTCCCATCCCACCCGGACTTACTCAACGACACATGATTTTCGATTTATTGGATATATATAAATGAATGGAAATTAATTAAAATTTCCGGAGTGTGACAAACTACCCTCCTTACAAAAATTTCGTCCTCGAAATTTCCAAGATAAAAGAATCGAACTACGACACTACGAAGAGAACAACGTCCGAAGCACAGAGCACGGGGATTCCCAACGAAGACCGGCAACAACAACAAAAGAGGTTCCCAACCAGAACAACTCTGCCACGAATACCCAACAACAATCAAAAGCCGAACATGCCACCAAACTTCCTTAGGAGACCGACACGCCGTAACTTGAAAAACACCCATAAAGCAAGAAATGCCAAAGAAGAACCAGAATTACGCAAAAGAATTTGTTCTCGAGAGAGTTAAGAACTCCAAACATAATGGTTTTCGTGCACCCAAACATTCCCAAACCGCTCGATCAAACAAAAAACACGGATATTCAAACAAAAGTAAGATACGAGATCCAAACCTCAAGAATATCGCCACGAAAAATTTCCATAAAAATCTAAGATGCGCCACAACACCAAATGAACATGCCGTGAGGACACTGAAGTGCCGAAACGCCAAGGATACGAGGGGACACGGCACGGATACGCCGACATGCCAAGGATACACCGAGGACACGCTGATACACCAAGGACAGGCCGATACTCCAAGGACAAGCCGATGACACGCCGATACGCCAATGACACGCCTAAGATACGCCAATACGATACAGATACGATGCCGACACACGGACACGATATGGATACTCTAATTTTTCCAAACTATTTTTCCAAAATTTTACGAAATGTAAAGAAGTGATTTTCAACCACCGCAAGGATACCCACAACGACTTCATCACCACAAACACGCGAGACAATTCCGGGGATAAATTTTCCGAACAAGATAGCAACAATCCAACCGATACGAGAGAGGATCTGAAAGCAAGACAAGTCACAAGGGATGGTCACACAACAACCGTGCCACCCGAATCACCTCAAACAACCACAACGCCACCAAGAGAAGAACTCAATAACCAAAATCTCACAAACCAACCCGCACACACCTAGCGCGGTACCAGAATGAATATTAAGTTTGATTTGAGATGTGTTGGACAGTCACCTTCTCAAAACAATCCTTCATGGTCAGTTCTACACCACATGACACGGACTACGCACACCCGGTCATGACAAACCTCACCACAATCCAAGTCGGTGCAGTCGACTTCAAAGAGACACATACACACTATCCCAACACTCACAACACAGCTGCACAAAACAAAAGTAAGTCCGCCTCACTGATCACACCAACCACAAACCAATCCCACAACACCCTCTCAAACAAGCTCCAAAGGGAGACAACAGTGCCGAACAGAAGTGTCCAAACGCAAATGGACACGGCTCCAATGGATATGACAACAATTCGGATTCGCACGAAGACACGGCGAACAAGAACGAACGTAAGAAGGCAACCTGCAAGATAAGAGTGCGCCAAACAAGGATATCATTCTCGAAGACAAGCTCCACGAAATAGATGATTCTCCACCCGCACACGAATAATGCATCACCACTACGACAAGCACTACAACAACAGACGTACCACGGACAATCGACAAGAAGATGACAAAAGCCAGTCACAACATCAAGAGTTGGAAACAAGGAGCAAGAAGATTTTCCGGACAACGCACATCTTCCGCAATCGCTACCAAACGCTAAACGAGGAATAAGGGAAGTCAATCCGCATACCACCGAAGAACAAGGAATCCTAGCGACGACTAGGATACATCACAATTGCATGCGACAACACTTCCCACAATGATGGTAGAGACCATCGATCAAGCACGTTGATCCAAGAGAGTCAAAGAGTCAACAAGTAGCTAAGGAACGACATCCACTCACCGATCCCGCAAAGGTTAAACAAGGAGGAATTCAACATGCCGAGAGAAAGAGATATCCGGCCAACCACATTTCACCACCAAGACGAAGCAAATGAATCAACCAATCCACTATTTGCTTCTTATAACCTCATACCAAAATGAGACAACCACTCTAACTCTCGCCTCCAAGTCCCAAGCAAGACACAGATTACCTCAATCCATCAACCAAATTATTCCACCTTTTCCCAAAACAATAACTTCAAGTCAAATCCACACCCCAAGGCTCTAAGTCACCAAACAAGACTACCACACTTCTATCTCCCAACCCAAACCATTTCCTCTCTACATCATTACCCAACAAGGTAAGAAACTCAAATACCACTTCTAGGAAAAGCCACAAGACGATCACTCTAATTTTGTGCTTTGAATATGAAACAAATACTGTCTTCGATATATTCTTTGGTTATAGAATAATTTTGAATTCAACATTCAATTCAAAGGCTCTCCTATATATCTATATGTTGGGGGGTAACCCTTTCTTGCGGTGGTTCTCGGATGCTAGCGGCAGAGATGAGGCTGAGTCTTGGCTGCAAAAGAAGGAAACGTTAGGCTACCGGCGGATGTCGTCGGTGGACCCTCCGATGGCAAAGTCAGCAAGGTTCTAAAGTGAGAAAGCAAATGGACAGAGCTTGGGCTAGAGAGATAAGGTGTACCTCCACATTGAATGCTTCCTCTATTTATAGAACCGTCAGAGAGTGAGAGACATGTGCTTCAGCGCGAGTGTGAGGCTGTACTGCGTCATGGGACAGTGCATCTGTCCCCATCATGCACCTGAACATCCGACCGACAGGTCGGTTCTAATAGTGTCAGGCGGTGGCGCCTAACAACATTGGGCGGCAGAAAATCTGATAAAGCATGTCTAGCGTGCTGCGGGAATCACAGAAAAGCTGATTCTCGTGTCAGGCGTGTGACTGCCATGTGCGCAAAACTCGGGATGCTGTCTCTGAGGGAATCTTTGCTGCAGATGAGGTATTTGTCCTGTTCGGCCGAAGGGACATCCTTCGGTGCGGTCAATCATCGACAGGGAGCTGTCCCCGGGCAGTAAACCTTCCGTG
Organism: Monotropa hypopitys; assembly: GCA_002855965.1. Classification (NCBI taxonomy): domain Eukaryota; kingdom Viridiplantae; phylum Streptophyta; class Magnoliopsida; order Ericales; family Ericaceae; genus Monotropa; species Monotropa hypopitys. The sequence continues at coordinate 9,849 of NMUG010005436.1, read as the reverse complement.
CCGAAGTAAGCCCCGGGGACGCCCCTTCCGTCGGCCCTTGCCTCTACTCGGTCACATGACCTCAGCTGGCTGTACTGCTGGTTGGGAACCATCCCTGGGCCATGAGGCTCTGGTGATGGAGCGGGCCCCAGGGATCTCCTGTTGTCGGCTCTTGGTTGCTCGGCCCCCTAATAGCTGGCCTCTGTTGCGGTCCTCCCAGAGGAGGTCGTGGCTCCAACCTCTCTTTAGTTCGGCCCCCAACAATAGCCCCTCAACCCCGTTGGCCAAGGCATTTTGGCCGAAGCGGGGTTGATTTAGCACCGAGGGGATACATTCGTGCCGAAGAGGAGGAGCGCATGACCACTGGGATGTCTTGGAAATTGGACCCCTGACAGCTTTATTGAACCATCAGTTTGAATTTGATGATGTGTCGCTCTCTGCGCTGATGGCGCGTCTGCCAAGACATCGCGTCAACAGCTATCGCTTTGTTGGCTTGCGTGTGCCTGAAATGGTGGTTGGACAGTCCACATGGCGCACTGTGGTTGGTCGGCCCTGCGGCGGATGGGACATTGTGCGCACGTGCTGTCGGTTTTGCAGTGCCGGTGCAACTTTCGAGGCAGGGCAATGATGAAAACGCATGGTGACCGGCTAAGGTAGTTCGGCCGGTCACCCGGTTTTGAACTCCAGGTCACCGCCTATAAAATCATCCTTAGAGTTTCCAGACTCCCCCATTTGCTTCAGCTTTCCTCATCTCCAGGCGATTTCTGGCAGCCGTGCTAGCGATTTCCGGCCACCGTGTTTCCAGATTCTGGCGAGCTTCCTCAGCCTTCTTCTTCTTCATCTTTTCGCGATCCAGGTATCAATTTACTACCTCTTTTCTCGCATTCAGTTTCCTCTTCGATTTTGCATCGATTTAGTGACGTTTCAGGCTTGGGATTTGCTTCCCAGGTCATCCATGTAGTCTGGAAACTTTCTGGACGTTTCTGGGCTTCGTGGATGAAGAACATCTTCAAACTGTTCTTGGCCGAGCCAAACTGGCCTTTGGATATTGGTTGAAGGCCAAGCCAATGGTCTCCCTGTGCTTAACTGCACTGGTGGATGCCGGACCGACTAACGGTGTCTTGTTGTTTGTGTTCTTTTTAGATCCAATCAATGGTGCCGAAGAAAAGGTCCGACAGGTTCAGGATCTTCGGGACTTCAGAGAAGAGTGGGAGATTCCTGCCGACGTGAACATAATGCTTGCTCCCATCGGTGATACGGAGCTGGGGCTGGAGGATGTGCACATCCCCATCATTGTCGTGGTTGAGGGGGGAGTTAGGTTCCCCCTCCATCCATTCCTGACTCGCTTCTTCGGTGAGCTGGGAATTACGCCGTCGCAAGTGACGGTGAACACCTACTGGATCTTGGGGGTGTGGCAAAGCTGAACGGAACCCTTCCTCGGGCTGACCGACTCGAGTTTGAAGACATCTTCGGCTGCTACTTTGTCGGCTTTAATAAGTCGTCGAAGAAGTACTACCTGGGTCGGAGACCTGGCCAGACCGGCTTGATCGCTGACTTGCCGGACTCTGACAAGTACTCCAAGGATGTGATGATAGTCTCTGGCAACTTCTTCACTCCGGTAGGGGACGTCACCGTTCCATTCCGGAGGGGCGCCCCTGTATGTATTACTTCTTTGATCGCCTTTCCCTTCCCTTCCATTGATATTTTCTGATCTTGTGTCTTCTTCTGCAGGCGTCGGCCACCTCAGAAATTACAAGAACCAAGCCGACCCTGACAAAGTTAAGGCTGCTAGCGAGCTACCTCATGAACGACAGTCGGCTCCAATGTTGCTGGGGTATACGACGTTATATACCCATACTCTAAGATCTCGGCCAGCCCCTGTCGAAGCTTCCGGCTCGCATCCTGCCGAACCGTCCTCGCCTCCTCCAATCGAAGAAGAGATGGGGCCATGAAAGGTGATTGATTTGGAAGAGGAGGTCCTCGGCGACAAACCTATTGCCGTAGCTGCTGAGCCCTTGGTGGCTATTACAAAGGAGGTGCCGACGACTTGTACCAGAGCTGTACCGACGAAGGCCGAGCTGAGGAATGCTCGAGCGCAAAAGAGGGCCCAGCATTCTGATGATGCTCCCCCTTCCGAACACTCTGCATCGGCAGCAGAGAAGACGGTTGTTCCTGATCCAGCGACCGTTGAGATGGTGGAATCTTCTGAGAGAGCAGTACAGGCATGGGCATCCAAGCTCTCATATGAAGGCATCGAGGCCGTTGAAAACGACCTGCTCACTGATCGACTGAAGGTGGCGATGGCACTACTCCAAGCCTTCACCTTGCCGAGGGAGATGGAGCAGCTCCCAAAGGGCCCCCGGACCTGTTTCAGGAAAATGATGTATCATGCTGCCCAGGTGAGCATTTATTGATTGCTTTCATACTTCATCTTTTACTTCGGCACGGTTATAATGATCTTTAACTTTGCAGATGATGGCAGCTGGCACCGGTGTGGACCGACACATTGGTGATATCCAGGCAGCTCGCCGGCTGGCAGAGAGGGAGGCTGAATCAGGTCGTAAGAAGCTCGAGGAGTCGAACAGCTCCTCAATCGAGCTGAGGAATAAAGTCACGGCTCTGGAGACAACTGTTGAGATCAACGTTGCCGAGCTGAACATGAAGAATGCTCGCGTCCCTGCCGCTGATGCTGAGAATTTTCGGCTGAAGGACGAGCTGGCAGAGCTGAGAGAGAAAATGGCTGCTGATGCCGAGGCTAGCTACAACCGAGGCTTCGACGAGGCCGGGGCGGGCTACCATGATCAGGTGGCTCGGCTAAAGGAGACGCTCTTCAGGAAGAGCTGGGTCTCTGCCATGGTCCATATGAGAGTTGAGGATCATCCTTCGGCTATGGGGGATATCACCCTCCTGAGGTTGTCCAAGGGTGGAGCTTGGCTGAGATCTACTCCATCGGCGCCTCATGTTGCTGGGGCCGAGGACACCGGAACCGAGGCTACCGAGACTGGGCCTGCTGCTGCCAACCCTGCTAAGCTGGTCGCCTGATCTGGCTTTTTTGCATCTTTTTTCTTTTTTGCTTTTGTTTGTTTCTGGTTTTGGGCCGAGACGATCTGTGGCCGGTCCAACTATTTTAATGAAAAACTTTTCTGCAATTTTTGTTAAGTCTTTTGTCTGCACGGCTTCTTTTATGCTTCGTATGTGCCCTTCTTCCCCCAACCGAGGAAAAGCGTTTTGTTGTAGCAAAGCTTTTTCCCCAACTCGGTAGCACATTAAAACTGCTTCGGCTCCATGCCGAGGTGATACTTGTACAATTTTTAGATAATTGAAAACATGTTGGTAGCTTCGACAATGCCACCGAAGAGCTGCATGCGCATTTTGTAGATGAACCACCGAGGAGCTGTATACACATTTTGTAGATGAACGGTAACTGTAAGCTGCCTCGGCAAAATCACCAAGAAGCTGCATGCACATTTTGTAGATGAACGGCAACTGTAAGTTGCCTCAGCAAAACCACCGAGGAGCTGCATGCACGCTTTGTAGAAGAATGGCAACTGTAAGCTGCCTCGGCAAAACCACCGAGGAGCTGCATGCACGTTTTGTAGATGAACGGCAACTGTAAGCTACCTCAGCAAAACCACCGAGGAGCTGCATGCACGTTTTGTAGATGAACGACAACTGTAAACTGCCTCGGCAAAACCACCGAAGGGAAAGATGGCAAAATCTGAGATGAATTTTTGAGAAAAAGCCAATTCATTGATTCATAGGGGCCCTAGGCCAGATTATATGTTGGCTACAGATAGTACAACCTCAAATTTGTAGCGTTCCATGGCCTCGGTATTGGAGTGTCGTCAAGTTCTTCCAGTCGGTAAGCCCCAGTCCCTGCTTGACCGATCACTCTGTATGGCCCATCCCAGTTGGGACCGAGCTTGCCGTCTGAACTCTTTTTCTTGTTTCCCATGACCTTCCTCAAGACAAGGTCGTCAATCTTGAAGGCCCTTGGTCGGACCGTCCGTGCAAAGCTCCTGGCCACCCCTTGTTGGTAGGATGCCAGTCTGATTCTGCCCGAGTCTATTCTTTCTTCGACTGGGTCTAGATCCTTCTAAATTGCTACACTATTGGTAGGCTCGTCGAATGCTTCGGTCCGGATGGTTGGCAACCCAGCTTCTAATGGGATGACTGCCTCAATGCTGAAGGCCAGTGAGAATGGGGGTTGTCTTGTGGAGCGCCGAGGTGTAGTTCGGTAGGCCCAAAGAACACTGGGAAGCTCTTCGGCCCACCTGCCTTTCGATGCTTGAAGTCTTCTTTTGATGCCGCTGGTGATCGTCTTGTTCGATGCTTCGGCCTGCCCGTTGCCTTGTGGATAGTGGGGTGTTGAGTTATAGAACTTGATTCTATATTCGGCACACAAATTGGTGAAGAGGTCCCCCACAAACTGAGTGCCGTTGTCTGACATAAAGGCGTAGGGGATGCCGAAGCGAGAGACTATATTTTTTCAGGCAAACCTTTTGACATCCTTGTCTTCTATAGTGACTAGAGGTTCGACCTCCACCCACTTGGAGAAGTAGTCTGTCACAATGATTAAGAACTTGAATCCTCCTGGTGCCGTAGGGAGCTTGCCGACGATGTCCAAGCCCCACTGGGCAAAGGACCATGGACTGGTCAGAGGCGTCAGCTCTTCGACAGGTTGTCTGATAATTGGAGAAAATATCTGGCAGGCATCACACTTCTTCACTATCTACTCCCCATCTTCCATCATCTTCGGCCACCAATACCCTTGCGAGATAGCCCTGTGAGCAATAAATCTTCCCCCTGTGTGGGCTCCGCAACTGCTGGCGTGGAGCTCTTGCAGCACTCCTTCCACCAGCGTTGGATGTATATACAGGAGGTACGGCCCTAAGAAAGACCGCCTGTAGAGTTTTGATTGAGCGCCTAGCCAGAACCGAGCTGACTTGTAGACGATTCGGTGGGCTTCCCTCTTGTCTTCGGGCAGGGATCCGTCTTTCAGGTAGGAAATGATGGGGTCCATCCAACTTGGACCCTGGCTAATGAAGTTGACCATTGCTTGCTTCGGCGCCTCTATGCTCGGCTGATCCAGGCTCTGGATACTGATTTTCCTTTATTCTTTGACTTCTGCTACTGAGACTATTCCTGCTAGAGCGTCGGCATGGGCATTTTGCTCCCTGCCGACCTGCTGGATTTGGAATTGTTTGAATATCCCCAGCTTCTCCTTGGGTTTCTGCATGTACCTTCCCATCCATTCGTCTCGGCACTCGTAGTCACCGTTGATCTGGTTGACTATGAGCTGAGAGTCACTGTAGATTTGCAGGCTCTGAATTTCCAACTCTTCGATAGCTTTTAGTCCGGCCAACAAGGCTTCATATTCTGCTTCATTATTGGAAGCGCTGAAGTTGAGCCGAAGAGAGTGTTCGTGAATGATGCCCTCGGGGGAGATGAGGACGACTCTGGCCCCATTCCCTCGGAAGTTGGAGGTGCCATCGACAAACATCCTCCACAAGTCCTGATTTAGAAGTGAGCATGGCATGACTTGGTCGACAATGATTTCTTCTGTCTGAGGATCCTCTGGCCGAGGAGAGAATTCGGCAATGAAATCGTCCAGGATCTGCCCTTTGATGGCTGTCTTTGGTTGGAACTTGATGTCAAAGTTGGCTAACTCGACGACCCATTTAGTGATTCGGCCGGATAGGTCGGCACGTTTAAGCAACGCCCGAAGAGGGAACTCGGTTAGGACCACAATAGTATGTTCCTGGAAGTAAGGCGCCAGTTTCCTGGAAGCAATAACCAGAGCATATGCAAATTTTTCAAGAGGAAGATACATGGTCTCTGCGCTGATGAGTGATTTGCTTGAGAAGTAGACCAATAGCTGCTCCAACCCTTCTTGCCGAACCAAGGCTGAGCTGACGGCATGCGGAGTGACGACTAGGTATAAGAACAGTGCTTCCCCCTGCATTGGTTTGGAAAGAAGGGGTACCGAAGATAGGTACTCTTTGAGGTGGCCGAGGGCTTCCCTGCACTCCTCGGTCCATAGAAAATTCCTTCGGCTGTTCTTCTTCAGGACTTCGTAGAATGGTCAGCATTTGTCCGAGGACCTGCTAATGAACCGGTTGAGAGTGGCCGCCATTCCCGCGAGCTTCTGGACTTCTTTGAGGGTCCTTGGATCCTCTATCTTCTGGATGGCCAAGATCTGAGATGGATTGGCCTCAATGCCTCGGCGTGTGACTAGGTAGCCCAAAAATTTGCCCGAGCTGACCCCGAATGCACATTTCGAAGCATTGAGTCGAAGCCTATGCTTCTTGAGAACATTGAAGATGGTCTGAAGGTCTGCCAGATGATTCTCTTCGGCCCTGCTCTTGACCACCATATCATCGATATAGGCTTCCATGATATTGCCGACCTGAGAGTTGAACATTTTAGTGATCATCCTCTGGAAAGTCGCTCCGACATTCTTGAGGCCGAATGGCATAACCCTGTAGCAGTGGAGACCCCTGGGACTAATGAAAGCTGTCTTATCCTGATCCGGACCGAATATCGCTATCTGGTGATACCCCCGGTAGGTATCCATAAAGCTCATTCTGGGATGTCCGGTCGTTGAGTCGACCAGCTGATGAATTCTGGGTACCGGGAAGCTGTCTTTGGGGCAAGCTTCATTGAGGTTGGTGTAATCTACACAAACCCTCCACTTGCCGGTCGTCTTTTTAACCACCACCATGTTGGCCAACCAGGTGGGATAGTGAACTTCTCGGATCGCCTGTGCTTCGGTCAGACGATCAAATTCTTCTATGACGGTGTCGGTATGTACAGCCGCCGATCGCTAGGCTTTCTGGATGCCGAGCCGGCACTCCGTCCAGACGTTGAGGCGATGGATGATAAAGTCTAGATCTACGCCCAGCATCTCATAAGGTGTCCAAGCAAACACTTCAATATTTTTCTTCAAGGGGCTGATGAGATCCCCCTTCTCAGCTTCGGCCAACTGAGAGCCGATTAGAAAGAAGCGCTCCAGATCATCGGTGCTTAGAGGGACGGTGACAAGATCCTCAATGGATTTTGTCGAGGCAATTGAACCGATATCCTCTAGCACCGGTTGATCTGGAACCTCCACCCAGTAAACTTGCTCAGGGGTGACCTTCCCTTTGACAGCAGCGATGTAGCACTGCTTCGCCAAGGTCTGGTCTCCCCTAAGTTCCTCCACGCCTTTGCTGCCGATAAATTTGATGGCCTGGTGGTATGTGGAAGCCACTCCCTTAATGCTATGGACCCAAGTTCGGCCCAGAATAATGTTGTAGGGTGACGGGACATTGACTACCACAAATTCCACCTCGGTGGTGACCGAGCCGATGGTCACTAGGATGAGGATTTTGCCGAGCGGCCAGACAGATGCCGCGTTGAATCCTACCAGTGGCACGTCAGTCAGTAGTAAATCTTCTGCTTTATACCCCATTTTCTTGAATAGGGAGTAATACATGACATCTGCCGAGCTGCCGAAGTCGATAAGAACCCTTCGGACCTGACAGTCAGCGATTTGCAGGGTGAAGACTAGCGCAACATCGTGAGGGTGTTGCACCCTCTTGGAGTCCATATCTAAGAAGGTTATGGAATACCTGGAGTCCAGCTTCGGCTTCTTTAGCATGGGTTGTACGGCAAGGATTCCCTTTGCCTCTATCTTCTGAAGTTCCGACCGAAGCTGCTCCTCCCGTCGGTGATCCACCATCCCATAGATCACGTTGATAATACGCAGGGACGGCTTGGGGTCCCCCTTCGGTGCGACATCTGCTGTTTTTTCTGCATCAATGTATTCCCCAAGGTGGCCGTCAGTGACCAATTCCTCGAGGAAATCCTTGTAGGTCCGACAGTTGGTTGTCAAGTGCCCTTTCCCTCTGTGATAGGAGTACCTGAATTTGTCGTTGCCGCCTCTCTGAGCTCCCAACCGCTTCTCCGGCCATCTGAAAAACAGTTCCTTTTCAATTTTGCGAAGGAGCATGAATGTTGGCTGTTTGAAGATGATGGTGTGGGCCACGAATTCGTATAGCTTGTACGTCCGTGGCTCCCCTGGCTGGACAGTGTTGGTCTCTTTTCTTCTAACCGCACTTTTGTTGTTAAAACTGTGGCCGGAGCGCTGCTCGACCTTGCTCCTTTCCACCTTGGCCTCTTCGAGTTTTGCGTGGAGCTTAATCCTGGCCATGAGCTTATTCATGGTGGCCAGAGGGAACAACATCAAATCTTTAAATTCTTAGCTGGAGTGGTCCAGACCGAGCTTGAATGACGTCACTGCAATTTTTTGATCGCAGTCTTCAATCTCGTTGTAGAGGTCTCAATACCGGGCTGCGTATTGGCGCAGAGATTCAGACCTCGCTCGCCGAAGGCCGAGGAGGGAATCAACCTCTTTCTTGACTCTGGTGCTGGTGATGAACCGAGCCAGGAAGGCCGTTGAGATATCTCTCCAGAAAGAGATGTACCCTGCCGACAGTCGATCAAACCAGAGTAACCCAACCTCACCTAGGCTGGATGGAAACATCTTGCACATCAATGCATCCTCCCCTGAGTAGAGGGACATCATCTGCCTGATGTGCACGATGTGGGTGTATAAATCCATTTTGGGATCATACTTGTTGAACTTGGGGACAGAGAAGCCCACTGGAGGCCTTACAGCTTCAATTTCCGGAGAGAATGGAGTGCAGGGGATCCTATCATGTCGGCACATCTCATAGGTTCGAACTGGTAGGACCTCCCTTCTTCTCCTCTGAGTAACCTCCTGCTCTGAATGAGGTACATGGCTTTCTCCATGACCGCTGTGCCTCCGGTCGTGGATTGGAGACAACTCCCACACTGGGCGAGGTCTCTAAGCTAATGGAACTGCATTGGGACCGAGGCGGTCAAAAACTAGTGGCCGACGACTCTCGGTCGAGCATTCGTCCCTATTCCGGGGAGGCGAGGCTCGGCGCCTGACGCGTCGGTCCTCGTTGTCCCTCCGCCGGACAGGGACTTCTTATTTCCTCCCAAGTCTATTAAGGACCGAAGACCTGTCCTACTGAGACCTGCTCCTGCTCTGGGAAGGCTCCTGGCATTCTTGATCATCTTACTCGGCATGACTTGGTGCCGCCCTTTTCTTTGTGGTGGCCACCCTTAGGAGAGCCATCTCCCGAATAAGCGCGTCGATCTGGTGGTCCCTCCGGCCCAGATCGCCTTCCAGCTGGCGGATATACTGCCTCGTGGTAAGCTTGGCCGGAGGGTCAGGGCATTCGCTGGTGTGGTAGCTGGCGTCGCCGGCGCGGGTATGCTCGGGAGTCCGGAGAGCAGAGTCCCCCTCCCTTGCAACTTCTTTTCCTTTGTTCCTTCGGCCATCAGACTAGTTTCCTTTGGCGTTTTGGTTTTTGGGGGTCATCTTGAAGCTAGAATCGGAGATTTGAGAGTTTGAAAAAGGGTTCCCCAACAGAGTCGCCAATTGTTGGGGGGTAAGCCTTTCTTGCGGTGGTTCTCGGATGCTAGCGGCGGAGATGAGGCTGAGTCTTGGCTGCAAAAGAAGGAAACGTTAGGCTACCGACGGATGTCGCCGGTGGACCCTCCGATGGCAAAGTCAGCAAGATTCTAGAGTGAGAAAGCAAATGGACAGAGCTTGGGCTAGAGAGAGAAGGTGTACCTCTGTATTGAATGCTTCCTCTATTTATAGAACTATCGGAGAGTGAGAGACATGTGCTTCGGCGCGAGTGTGAGGCTGTACTGCGTCATGGGACAGTGCATCTATCCCCATCGTGCACCTGAACATCCGGCCGACATGTAACGATCCGATTTTCTGTGTCCCGTTAATTTAAAATGTCAAAAAATTTTAAAGCGGAATAAGTATTTAAATTATTTTGGTCT
>NMUG010005435.1:0-13135 GCA_002855965.1 Monotropa hypopitys | reverse complement strand
TGGTAGTTGTATCCCGGAAAGAAGAACGCATTCAGCTCTCTAGGAGTGTGTGTGTGTAAGAGAGGGAGAGAGAGATGAAGAGTTATGGTGGTGGGAGAGGCAAGAGCACATGGAGCCAAAACAGAGGTCGAGAGAAAAAACAATAATGCAACCATGGAAAATGGGTCTATTTGCTTATTGAATAGGCAGTGGTGAATGGGTCTATTTGGTTATACGCATTGTGTCACTCGCGGATTTTAGAAAATTTTTCAGAAACCTAGTTTAAAACAATTACAGAAATGGAAGAACTTGTTTGGAAGAACTTCAGACCCAGGCAGCTACTCAGTTGGGTCGCAAGAACTTGGCCGAAATAACTTGGCTTTAGAACTTTGCCGGAAGAGGATGTCGTATTGGATAAACAATATAGATTGAAACATATTACCAGGAAGCCAGGCAGTCAAACACTACAAATACGTCATGTCTAAGCATTGGCTCTCCCTCATCACCACACCCTATATCGGACGCTGCCAGAATCATGACCCTGAGGTTGCTTCATCGTACTGTTCGTCGTCAAACCCTTCATCGGTAAATTAGAGGTTGCCAAACCCTTCAATTCAAAGTTCAAATCTGGAGCTCAAGAGGTAGGTTTCTTGGGCATTGGAGTTGGAAGTGTGGAGTTGCTTCTCGGTAAATTGGAGATCGGGAGATGTGGAGCATTTCTCGGTAAAGGGTTGGAAAGTGTAATGTTTGGGCGGTGGAGTGTCTATCAACGCAGACAGAATTGATGTGTATTTGATTTTTGTAAGATAGCTTAGGTGACTGGGATAGAAATGTGTGAGTGGGATAAAATTGTATGACCATAGAATGGGCGGGAGATTCAAAAAACGTTGTGATTTGTAATATAGATTGTAGTATATTTGAGTGGTAATCTCGTGGCCACTAGGTGTTCTGTATAATGCCTGAGGGGCTTGTGAGTCAAATTGATGAGGTCCTATAATTGTATTATGATCGATTGAGTCTAAGTATCACCCGAAAATAATGTGAGCATCACATGTTTAACAAAATTCTTGTGAGATAGATGACTTGTGTATTTGGTGACTTGTAAGATGATTGGTGGCCATTGGAGCTTAGGGATGCCAAGTGCTCGATGAGATGCCGTGTGAACCTTAGATCGTGTTTTGGGGTTATCGAGACAATTGAATTGTCGTAGGACATGTACGTGTAACAATTGGATACGTTGAGTTTTGGAATCACAATAAGTTCCTTGGAACTTATGGGACACCATGTGTTCGATGATATCACTAAACATGCATTGAAATGGGATTGGGTGTCTAAATCCCCCCCCCTTCATGTTCTGGTAGACTTGGGCCTTCCTTAGCCCCATTGCGATAGAATGTTGGTTTTGAAATGTTTGGTTGAGGTTAACTTACCGTGATGGTTGTCTCCCTTGGATTTGCCAAGGTTGAGTTAGTGATTGAAGAAAATAAGTAAGTGGTTTAACATTCGAAAAGAATGTCAAATATGGAGGACGTGTCCCACGAGGACTACTCATACTCACCTTAAATAGATCACTTGGTAAACTTATCATGAAACAAAATCACTTAACGACGTGGAATCATAGGGTATGGTGTCCCTCCCAAAGAGTTGGGGAACACTGGAATGTTTGGCGGGAATAGACTGAGGTCGTAACTCCCTGGGTGGTCACACTATCCACGACATTGTGCACGATGGGAATAGACAGATGTTGGACTTCCTCGGTGGTCGCGCCACCACATTGAGCACAATGGGGGCATAGCGTAGCCCTCCCAATGAGTTGGGGAATAACGAGGGGAAATGATAGTGTGCCGACGAACCACTATACCGGACCCAATCAAATATGATATGACTTCGAAAGCATGATAAATGGAAGATTGGGATAACTTGGAAGGGTCTTGGTTAGATGCCTTTACGGAGTATCCATTGTGTGAGAAATGAGACTATGACGAAATTTCAATATTAATCCATACTATGGGCTATGGAGAATTAAACAAGAATGGTAGGATACCCAGAGTGTACTTGACTAAGGATTTTGTAGTTTATCCATATTCATGAAATCAATGAATAGAAAGATAGAAAGGAAAGAAAGAAATATCTCAATATCCAATATGGTATATGAATCCAATATGTGACGTTAACGATAGTTGGCGTGGCTTGCAATATGAGTTATGGTTAGATATCTTGGCACGGTGTTGGTTTGGGATTCTTAGTAGATCTTGGGAGTCATTGTACCTTAGTGGTAAGGTTAGTGAGTTGATATTAGATGTTGCTTCGGTTGGACTTGGGATGTCGTACCCTTTGTACTCACTTGATGTTGCATTTTTGGTTAGACACACTTTATTGGCGATATGCCTATGTTACTGTTGCCTTGAGTTAGGTTTACACTACTTGCACTTTAGTTTCTTTACTGTTTCTGTACGTTTGCTTGTGGACACGTAGGCACGCACCGTATATGCATGCTTGGTAGTAGTTAGGGGTTTTCTCACTGAGCTGTGGTTGCTCAGACCCTCCTTCTTTTCTTTTTCTAGTCTGTGTTTTCAGGGCTAGACGGACTTGGTGACTTAGAGTTGGAGTCAGCTGCTGGATTTTCTGGGGCTTGGCTATTACAGTTTTAGTTGTAGTGTTTCAGTTACAGTTGTTCTTCCTGTACATAGTATTTCAGTTATACTTTCCTTTGCATTGTACTTTAGTTTCAGTAGCAGTTGTAGTAGGCTTGTACTTGTACTTTCTTTCGCTTTGTACCATTTCTACATTTCTACTTTGTACTGCTTTGTGATGTAATGAGAACTTCAACTGGTTGTATCTGGATGGCAAGAGGTTATATCCCCTGTTTATGATTTAAATTGTATTTCAAAAAAAAAATCATGGTTTGAAAATCTGGAATGTGACAGTGTTTGCCTGGTCGGTCTTCTTGGTGTGGTCCGGTAAGCCCACAACACGTGATATAATTGCTCAGCCATCTTCCTTTTGCTACCACCAATCTCTTCTTTATACCAGACGACATTGTCTTGTTAGATTCTTCGGCTAGACCATTGCTCTATGGGTAGCAAGGTGTGGAATTGTAAAATCTTATACCGTACTACGTGTAGAAGTCTGTGAATAAATTTCCTACGAATTGTGCGCCGTTGTCCGACACAAAGGTGTATTGGACTCCAAACTTGGTTACAATGTTTCTCCAGATGAAATGCTTAACATCCATCTCATCAATGGTTACGAGTGATTCTGCTTCCACCCATTTTGTGAAGTAGTCCGTGACTGTGATAAGAAATTTGAATCCTCCAGGAGCAGTAGGGTGCTTGCCCACAATGTCTAGGCCCCACTGGGCAAAGTGTGAGACCCGTATTGTGTATTAGGATCATTATTAATTAATAATCAAGGTTTATAGATAATTAAAAGTATTATCTAATGAGGATTAATAGAGGAAATAAGTTATAAGCTTGAATAAAATAATTTAATGATTTTTGGGAATTATTTGGAATTTTGTGAAAAATTTGAGAGCTTTTATAAGCAATAGAGTTATATGTAAATCTAATTGAAAAATTTTAATTAGTTATGGGGGTTAAAGTGCAAGAATTAAAAGCTTAAAGTGGAAAGTGTAAATTTAGATGAAAAGTTGGAATTGGATTGAGAATTATCGTGGGTAGGTGAAACGTGGCCATAGGTAGAGATATAAATTTATATCTATCAAGCTACGTGTGGGTGAAATGTGGGATGTGATTTGCATGAAATTTTCTATAAGAACCATGAGGAATATTGTATCTGAGGATGTGTAGGTGTCAACTTGGATGTGTGTTAGTATATAGAACCAAAAACAAAAACAATTGCACATAGCTGTATATGTAAACTGGGTTCTGTGTAAGAATATCAATTACAAATAACTTCGTAGAAGTAGTTCTATAAATCTAGGCATAAATTGAGTAATGGATTTATGGTTTGGGAGATAAAGATCAATTGAGATAGAGTAGTTTGGGAAAGAGAGAGAAGGCTACTTTTTAAGTTGCAGAGGATAAGAAGATGATGATGAACAATGGTTTGAGGTGAAGAAAAAACAAAGCTGCGACGAACTTCCGAATTTTATCCTGGCCATTTGAGGTAAAAACTATCAATTCTAAAAATACCAAAGTGTTGTAAATCATTTGTAGTTCATCTGGTATTAATTTGGAGGAAATCGGATGAGTATTGATAGGTTAATTTAATCAAAATCAGTAGGGGAGGAAGAAAGAAGAAACCAAGTCTGTGGCAAGAACTTCTGATTTTTATTTAGTTCGATTGAGCTAAGATCTTATAAATCTAAAAATACAGAAGTGTTCCAAATCTTTTCTAGAATCTATGGTTAAAATTTGAGGATAATCGGATCAGTTTTGGTAAGGTACATCAAGGAAAAACTAAAAATTGAACAAGCTCCAGTTTCTACAAATTTTCCCCGACCGACTTGAAGACCGGTCTATGCACCGGCCGATCCACCAGATCCACCAGTGCATCTGCCGATGTGTTGCTGATTTTGACAAAAAGTTTAAAACTATGGAATTTTGGCTCGGATCTTGTTCTATAGCCTTGGGTATTATTTTTGGTAGATTCCAGTAGATGATCAGAGGTTTTAAAAAGATGTTTGAATGTGTTAAGAGTTGGTAAAAGGATTAAAATAAAGATTAGAAAGTTGATAAAGCTTACAATTCAAGTATCAATCCTTATATAGTTTCGTTGGATTATTATTAGGTATTGTGAAGCTAGTGGATGTTCTAGAGGAGATTCTATATCCAGGTGAGTACTCTTGATTTGCATAGATTTGGGTATACGATATAGAAGTACGATAAATTAAATCAAATGATCTTACTAATGCAAGATTTGAAATGGCATTACAAGGAAGAATATGAAAATATGCTCCAAAGAAATTTGATATAAGAATAAGAAATATGATGTAAAGAAAGAATGAAGATGAAATAATGAATGTTTATATATAAGTTGAAATAGAGGTGAGAATATGCCTAATTTTACCTAGAATTCTAAGATGATATATTTAAGAAAAATATAGAAATGTGAATAAGATTGAGAATCAAATAAATATGCTATGTGTCACGACTCGTAATTTGAAATTATGTTTCCGGAATTTAATTCGCCATTCTAATCGATTTATAGATTTTAGTATGGATCCCTTGGCTTATATCGACGATTAGAATTAGATGTTGGACTCCTTTTTGGTTCATCCATATGGTTAGTATTTGATTCAGAGTACTTCGGGGAAGTTCCGGGAGAGTTTAACATGAAAATATCATCACAAGAGGAGTTTGCATCGGTGCAAGGAAGGCTTGCATCGGTGCACAAACTCTCTATAATGTTTCGACCAAGTTTGCATCGGTGCAGAGGTGAGTTGCATCGGTGCATGGGAGTTTGCATCGATGCATGGGAAGCCTGCATCGGTGCACAAGTCTTCTGTTGGGAATTTTAGCTAGTTTGCACCAGTGCAGGGATGTCTTGCACTGATGCACAAAGCCCAGAATTGACTCATTAAGGATAGTTGAGTCATTTTATGTTAGGGGGTATATATATGAGTATTCCCACGATTTTGGGTCATCCCCTTTATCATTTTTGACCTAGCCTCTCTCTCTCTACCTCCATTGAAGCCTTCTCTCCCTTCTCTCTAGAAGTTCTCCCTCTTCCCAAGCTCAAATCGAGTTGGTTCTTTGGAGAACCATGATCACCTTGCCGAGATCTCTGCATTGACGTGTATAGTTCGGGCCGCTCTCAAGACACCCTCATCTAGGGTTCTCTCCATCTTCTAGGCTTGAGGTAAATGTGCTTCTATCTTGTGTTTGTGTGATTATGTTAGGCCACCTAACTGATTTACAAGATTAAAATCGAATGTTTTCTCTAAAACCCTTATTTTAAAAATCATAAATCGATCTTATTGATAAATCGAAATTGATGGCATCCTTGCATGGATATTGAGTGTTCTTGGTGGATGCGAGGATGTGAGAGTGTCAATTTTGGACCTAGAACATGTATGTTAATGTTTTATAGAATTGGGTGAAATTTGGGGATTTTGTCCTAGGAGTCAAATTCATGGTTGGATGAGGTTATTAGATCTTGTTTAGGCCCTTGTGAGTGGCCTTGAATGTATGGGGTGGCAAGTTGGGTGATTGATTATGTGTCCTTGGTGACTAGGACCCTTGTGTGCACTTGTGCACTCTAGGTGTTTGGTGAAATGCCATAGTGAAGGAAATTGTGTATTGTTGTGTGAACTCGTCACACTTAGCTTGGAAATTCGTCCCTATGATATAATTGACCTTATCTTGGGTTGGTCGGATGGCTAGGTATGTGATATGTGTGTTGATGAATTTGTCATACTTAGCTCAGGAATTTGTCCCTTTGAAGTGAACTTGTCACTAGTGTTGGAAAATTTATTCCCTTGGACTGAATTCGTCAATCTCATAAATCTATATTACAAAACAACTCATTTTGTGGGGGCTACATATAAAACACACATATAACTCACAACATATAAATCTATAATCTGGACCGTCGGATCAAAATCTCAACGGATGAGATCAAGCCTAACATATAACCCATACAAACATAACATATACAACTTTGTCCATATCGGTTCAAGATACAATTGCACACAGTCAGATTTGTATGCTTTATTATATACATAATATCCTCGAGCAGTGCACTCCCCCATTCCGACAACTTTGATTTCCCCATTCCCCATTCCCACGACTGCCATTTCCCCTTTCCACATTCCCACGCCTGCTCTCCCTCCCCCCATTCCCACGCCTGCTCTCCCTCAATCGTTCCAACTTCAAACCACAAATTACATCTTCTCTCTCTCCCCTCTTTCCAAACGTATCCTCTTCTCTCTCTCTCCCTCCCCCTCCACAGTTGTGAAATCGCCACTGCCCCCTTTCAATGAGAATATCTCGAAACCCTACGATACCCACCGCCCAACCCTCTCTAATGCAGACCACGCCCTCGACATGTACCACACATCGATGAAAAAGCTGCCCAAATTCCGATCAATGAGAAGACAACCTCTCTCTCTCTCTCTCCATTCGCGTTTCCTGCACAAATCTCATCTGCACATCTCTCTCCATTCGCGTTTCCGATCAATGAGAACACCTCCACATCTCTCATCTGCACAAATCTCTCACCCACACAGGCGAGATCGCCCTCTTCTACGCCCACTCTCTCGTATAAGTCAAAGTCCTCTCGCCTCTCCTCAACAAATTCCAATCCACCGTCAGGAAAAAGGCCTACATTGCAATCTCCGGAGATGGATTCTGTCCGTACAAAGACACCGCCACCGCTCTACACTGGCCGCGAGCAGTGTGTAAGGAGACAAGGTTTAAGATTTTTGATTTGGATGTTGGGGCAGTTTCGGGGATTTTGGATTCGGAGGTGCCTGTGAGTAAGGCTTTGAAGATTGGCAGTGGAGGGCTCTGGGAATGGGACGATGCTGGTGCTTTTGCCGCGGGTTTCTGTGTCCAAGGTTCTATGGATGTCTAATCTTCAATCTACGGCATTACCAAGTAAGATTAGAGGAAATTGGGTGTTGAACCACTTCTACATTTTTATTTTCAGCGTTTAATTTTGATTTTGATCAGTCCTGTTATGTCTCGAAATTCTACACTGTGCAAAAACAATAGGCGTCTAATTTTGATTTTGATTTTTTCATGTATAGGTATATCGTGAACTGAGATATTGCCTCTGTTCATTGATCACAGTCAAATTTCTGTGTTTTGTGCGTTTTTTGCGAACTTGAATTGATATCAGTGTGATTCACTCCTTACTTTATCACATAATCAATGTCATGTTAGGGTGGTCAGAAAAAATTCACATAATTTTTGTACCACTGATAAAAACACCCAAAATTTTATCGCACCCTTACGTATTGTGTTGTGCTTTATATTTTGTCGCCCCGTGCCATCGGCACGGGTCATACGCTAGTTCACCTATATTAAACAACCAACCAAATTATTTGATGAGGTGGATGTGTGGGAAGATGAGATCAATTCGTGGTCTCCGGATCAATTCGTGATCTTCGGACCAATTCGTGGTCATTCGCGTGTGGGGTTGGTTCTTGAATTCGTTGAGACAACCTGAATCAATTCGTGATTCCTTCGTGAGCTAGTCGATCCTTGAACTCATCGAGGTGACTATAAATCAATCCCGGGCTTAATGGTTTCTAATTGGTTTTCGAAACATAGTCCATGTTTGGGGTAGGCCGATCCTTACTTGTGGGACAGTTCGATACTCATGCGACTCTTTTCAAAATATAGTCTACGTTTGGGGTAGGCCAGTCCTTATTTAGTAAGGCAGTTCGATACTCGTATGACTCATTTTCAAAGTTATGTTAAGCCGGGAGTTGAACAAACTAATCAAGCAAGAATAAATCAATTTACCAATGTGTATCTATATCTATATATAGAGAGAGACAAGGGAAGCATAGCGGATATTCAATATGGTTTGGTGGATTGTGTGGGCATAAGCTAAGTCGTGGAATTAGCTAGTGGATTTGATATAGTGTTTGGTTTGTGTACGATGGTTGGTAGCGGTATCGCTAGGAACGAGTCTTGTTCTCGAATGTGCATTGCCTAGTGAGTTGTTATAGTGGAGCCATATCGTCATGGCATGTTCGAGATTGAGATCCTTAGTCTTTATGGCCTTTTGTTCTAATGTATGCTACCTAGTTATGTGGTTAAGGGGTATATGGTGAGTAGAGGTTATTGGGTTGTGTTTTAGTGGTCTCGAACAAGATAGAATGGTTTGGGCATCTCTTGGTGAGCTTGTGTAGATGATAGGCTTGGATAAGATTAAGTGTCTTGGTATGAGATTTGACTTGATTGTGGTGTTTGAGAATGTATGAGTGATGACATTCTTGGGATTGCATCTTAGGGATTCACACCACTTGCACATGTCACCATAATTGCATTTACACTTAATAGACGCATATTTGCTGGGTCTTTATGACTTAACCTTCATTCTTCAGTTTTATGTAGGTTTGCGGAGTTTGGTAGTTTGTAGCTGGGAGTTGGTATAGGCTTGCTCTATCTTCATTTCAGTGAGTAGCATTTCATGTGTATGTCATTTCTACATCATTGTATAAGATTCCCTTCTTTTCCTTTACTTGTAGTTGGAGTTTCTTTTCCATTGTAAAGTCTTGTATGTATTTAATTCTCTAAGCAAGTTTCTCTAAAGGATTTATAAAGATGTATATTTGACTATTCACGGCCCCCTTGTAGCAAGTTTATACTCTTTATGGTTTCATAAATTGTCTTTCTTTTATTCCTTTCAAAAAAAAGTTTGAAAATCCGGGGTGTGACAACTTGGTATCAGAGCTTTCGTTCGAAAACCTTGGAACCTTGGGGAGATTCTTCGTCTCAATGGGTTCTTCATGTGATTTCAATGGAGTCATTTGTTTGTGTTTGCATACATTAATAGTTTCATGGCATTAGTATGCCCTTGTATGAGGCATAAGAGTTTGATATTGGTTCACAGGATGAGTTTCGCTTTCGCTGGTATATTGGAGATCGTATCCGTGGATATATATGTATATGTTGGATATGTGGTTTGTATTTCCTAACATAGGGGATGGATGTGGCTCATAGGTCGTGTGTAGAGATTTATGAGCATGGTGGTATCGTGGTTTGTGTAGTGAATATGTTATTTGTGTGTTTGCTAGGAATTATCATCACTAGTTGCTTTGCTTGTCGATATGGTTGCTCGTCAGAGAGGTCGTAGGACTCGTCTGGTGCTTCAAGAAGTCCCAATAGAAGATGTTCGTGAAGAGGAAAACATTGGAGTGGGCCAAGAAGGAGCAGTAAATCCAAGTGCATTTGTGAGGCATCTCGATGAGGCCATGGTCAAGGCCATCAGAGCAATTCAAGCCCCCAGGGCTAGGGGTGTTAGCCATGTCATGGAGGCCTTACGAGAGTTTCATGCTATGAACCCTCCTAGTTTCAATAGAGAGGGTGAGTGACCAATCATTGGCTTTCTGGGATTTGTAAGGCATTGGACACCCTTCACATCATTGAGGATGAGATGCGAGTGTCTTTTGCATCCTATCAGTTGGTCGGTGAAGCAGGAGAGTGGTTGAGTTCAATATTTGAAGCCAAGAAAGATGCACGGATGATGACTAGAGTTGCAGATCCGGGAGAAGTTGATAAAAATACGGGTATTATGTCATGGGAGCAGTTCATTTCTACCTTCTAGGATCAGTACTTCACAAAATCTTTTTGCGAGTAGTTGATGATGCAGTTTGAGTTGTTGCAGCAGGATGACATGACGGTTTCTCAGTACGCGATCAAATTTCAGTCTTTGTCTCATTTTGCTCCAGAGTTGGTCAGTTCAAAGGATCACAAATGCAAGAGATTCGAACGGGGTCTTGTCTCTCCATTCAGAAACTCATCGTCGGGCAGTGTATTCGTTCATTTTCCACTATGTTGGAGCGTGCCGGAGATATTAAGCCTATTTGCAAGGAAGAGGAGAAAGAAATCGAAGTGTGGGAACCTCGTCAGCAATCCTTTGGCTTAAATTCCTCGTCTTTTTCAGGTAGTATTAGAAAGAAGCAGCATAGGAATCATTCCCATTCTCGTAGTCAGCATGATTCTCAGTCCATCGTCAGTGTTGGTGTCACAGGAGATCTACGCAATAGCCACATTGTTTGTCATCATTGCAACCAGGAAGGGTATTATCACTTTCGATGTCCCCAAGTTACTTGCTTCGAGTGCGGTCACTCAGAGCATGTGGGAAGGATTTGCCCATAGAGGAGCGGAAGGCAAGGAGAGAGATTGGTTGATCGACAACCGTCGAGTGGACCAAGAGTTGAGCAACTTCAACGAGGGAGTCAGAATTAGCAATCCCGTCACCCGTCATTTTCACCTAGTCCTCAGTTTGAGAGAGGAACCAGTTCCAGAGGTGCAAGTCAGGATTCGAATTAGAGAGGCAACCAACAAGTGGACCGGATGACTCATGGTAAAGTGTACACAATTGCTATGGCGGATCCTCAGCCGCCGGTTTCCCCATCTTAGTGGACCTATTTCGTGTTTGTTTGTCTTAGTTGTATTGTGTGTTGGTGGGAGTGACACCCCTTGTTATGTTTTGGTAGTTGCATTGTGAACTTGGTTTGACATTATGCATTTTTATTTTAGATGTTGGTCCCCTCCGTGGATACATTTTGTAGTAATTTTCTCGGTTGAGACTTTCGTTGCCTAGCTCGGATGCTTCTTGTCTCAAGTTCCTTGATCTTGTATTTGATAAATTGATGCCACGATTACTTTTGACTTGTGATAGTGCTTCTATTTGAATTGTGGATGAGTTGTATTGGTTCTCTTGTGCCAGTTTGTTCTTGTTGCGGTGGCCAAGCTTGATGTTTGCCCTCCACTTATTTAATTGGTATGTCTTTTCGAACCATTTTTTCTATCTCATAAATCCACGTTCTTGCACCCTAAGCGTTGGGTATATTGTTAGATGCATTGGGAATGAGTAATTGAGTCAGTTATTCTTACACATTCAGTATGGAATCGACCGTGTGTGTGTGTGTTCCTTTGATTGTGTGGTATAATGATGACCCTAGAAACTTAGGATGAGAATAGTGTCCGACCGACACCTCTTACACTTAAATTTTAGTGGTCACTTGATTACCGCATTGGGTGTGGGTGTGTGGGTATGTGTGTGTGTAACCGTGGGTAGGGGGACGAAATTGCAAAACCGTGTGTGTGCGAGTTTGTAGAATAATAGTGTAGTGTCGACGATTGTAGGACCGATTCGTTCCTTGTTATGAATATTTTTGTAAGAAGATTGTTGGTCTGTAGTTCTTGAAGAGTTCAATCCCTTATGGGGTCCTTCGTCTCTTGTGTCTTTGGCAAAATCAATTTTTGTGTCGGCGTGTCCACACCTTATCAGGAGTTGTCCCTTTTGTCACGCTGGGAAAATTCTCCCGCTTCCCTTCTTCGCTTCTGCCCGCATGTTCGGGGGTCGCGCTTCCGGATAACGTACTTTGAATTTTCGGGGTTTAATGCGACGTTTGAAAAATAAAAATTGATGATGGTTGGACTTACTTGATTTTTGAAACGTTCAGACTTAATAACGGTTTTATAATTACCAAGGCAATTTATACTATTATTAATCTGTTTTTCAGAATCGCCACTCGGCATAGAGTTATGGTGTGCCAAGTCACCAGTTTTATTAGGAAAAAGTGGTCTGCGAAATCAGAAAATCAGGTTCGGAGATTTGATTACGAATGGGGAAGGTGTTAGGCACCCCATTCGCCCTTTCGGTACTTCCTTTTCAAAAGTAAATTTTTTTCCAATTTAAAATCAATGATTTCTCGGCCAAGAGAAATAAACATAAAACCGATGCTTGAATGAATTCAAATGGAGTTTACAGACGGGCAACGCTTTGATTCTGTTTTTGAGATTTTATGAAAAGAGAATAAATTGAATTTTGAACGTTTTTATATTTTTGAGTCGGACAGAGGTTCGACAGCATTTTTTTTATAAAAAAATGTTTCTGTTATTGATTTTTGGGAATTCCAGAAGAATATCGGGCGACCCGATATGAACCGATTCTCGAGATATTATTTCGATCCAAGTCGGTCAGCTACTGCAAGATTTCACTGAATCAAGGAATTGAATTTTTGATTAAAAGTATTTTATTTTATTTGAGAAAAGAGATTGTTCTTATTTTTGGAAATTTCAAAAGAATGGCAAATAAGACGGTATGACCCGATTCATAAGGTATTCTTTCGATCCAAATTGATCAGCTCCTGCAAGATTTCACTGAACGATACGAATCAATGAATTTAATTTTGGAATGATATTTTCTTTATGTTACAACGAGGGAATTGATTTTCTTGAATTTTGGGAAATCTCAAAAGATGTCAAATGGCCCGGTGTGTACCGATCCATAAGACACTCTTTTTATCCAAATCGGTCAGCTACTGCAAGTTTTCACTGAACGACACGAATCGAGAGACTTCGTTATTTTTTTTCTTATGCTTTCTATAAGTGTTTTCCTTTTCTTTTTACAAATTGAAAGAGGGTGGAATGTTAATAAGGAGAAGGAGAAAAAAGATCTAAATATATATGTATATGTATTTATAAGCACGTATAACGGGATAGAA